>PVLD010006088.1:0-104348 GCA_004027595.1 Dinomys branickii | reverse complement strand
TCCCAAGGCGAGAGTCCAGGGGTATAGATAAACCCAGGAGTACAGTTATTATCACAGGGAAGATGACTGATTGAGTGGTAGGGCAACGGAGATGAGGGAGGAGAAAATTGAATGATCAAATGGGCCATCATCTGTGTAACTGAGTAACATGTGAAGGTAACATTATGTAGGACAGCATCCAGAGCTAATTCCCTTCTATATTCTCTATAATTTGTATTTCCTCAATCGTTTTTGTATTAACAGAAGTGAAGAAGACTTTATATTATGCAGCATCCAGTGCTAATTCCCTACTGTCTTCTCTATAGTTTGGTATTTCTTTTAATGTTTGTGTGATAACTAATGTGAAGATAACATTATGTAATACAGCATCCATCCAGTGCTAATTCCCTGCTATGTTCTGTATAATTTTGTATTTTCAATATTGTTTATGGCTTGTTCTGGTTCATATGTCTCCATTCTTTTGTCTTTAAAATAAAAAAAAAAACAAAAGAAGAGCAGATAGAAAGGAAAACAGCATATCTTTTTAATTTAATTATGTGAATACAGAGGTTTTTTCATTTATTAAAGCCAAACAGAAGTCCTTCTAAACAATTATAAGCCAAATTAATTTATATTTTACTTTGGCTCATGTATGCCTGAAGCAATAATGTGTCAGCTGTTAACTCTCTGATACACTGTTCATTATATCAGTAACATTTTAGCTATTGGATCAAACATCTTTCAATGTTTATATGTTTTGATTTTTTAAGAGGAAGACAGCATTAGAGTAGAAAACTTTATACTAAATTTCTTTTCTCTCATTATTTTGTCTCTTTATCTACTTTTTCAGTGAAATGTGTTTAGAAGCTTAACAAGAAGCAATTTCTTTTCTTAGAAAGTAAGAATTAACTTTTTTTGGAGATAGCATCTTGCTATGTGATTCAGGCTGGCCTTCAACTTACTGTGTAGCCTACTCTGGCCTGGAACTTGGAGCAATTCTCCTGCCTTAGTCTCCTGAGTGCTGGGATTACAGGTTGCATTACCATACCCCACTAGAATTAATGTCAGGAGGATTAATTTTGGTCTCTTCTTTTTTTTTTTGGCAGGGTCTCACTATGCAGTTCAGGCTGGCCTTGAGCTCACTTTGCAGCCCAGGCTGATCTCGAACTCACAATTCTGCTGCCTCAGCCTCCCTAGTGCTGGGATTACAGGTGTGCGCCACCATGCCTGGCTGGTCTCTTCTTAATTAATGCAACGTGTTGAGTAACTTCCTTTAGAAGATAATGTTGTATTATTTTTATCTTTTTTCCCCTATACTTAGTATTTTGGACCAAGTGTTTATGTCCCATCCACCCATTCACATGTAGAAATTCTGCCTGCCAAGGTAATATTAGGAGAGGACTTTGGTTAGTGGTTAGGTCCTGAGAGTAGAATAGGATTAGTGTTCTTAAAAGTGCGAACACAGAGAACCCTCTGGTCCCTTTCTCCACCACTGAGGACACAGCTAGAAAACAGTCATCTGTGAACCAAGGATCTGGTACAGGCATCCCAATTTCAGATTTTCAACTTCCAGAAATTTGAGAAGTAGATTTCTGTTGTTTAAGCCACCCAGTCTGTGGCTTTATAATATCACTCTTCTGGTAACTGCAGTACTGCAAATGTTTCCAATATAAAGGAGATTTAAAAAAAGTTATACCAAGAGATCCTTGGAGAGCCATCCTCTCTGGATTAGGCAGTGTCACTGTTCATGGCCACAAAGATACTGCTACGTGCGCAGTTCATAATATTGCATACTAAATAGGGACACCTTCCTGTCCTAATTGCTTCCTGTACTCTATAAACATTTTCCTGAATTCCTTCTCCTAATCTCCCGGAGGTACTGGTGAGCAAATTATGAAGAGATTATACAATATACTAATTTGAACATTAATATTAATGAACCAACTTTAGCTATGCAATATCTGCATTTTTAACCAAGGTCTTAGACTTTCAAATCAGATGAACGATCAATGGGAGAATATTAGGTTCCTATATCCTGATATTTATATTTATAAATGGAACCAACATTTTAAACCTTTAAGAAAGATGGACAAATTTAGCCCTGGAGAAGCTCACACGCACAGCCCTGTGCACTACCACAGCCTCCTTCTTCCTTTGATTCAACCATCTGTCGCTTCATTTCACACCTACTGTTTCTACCTCACTATTCTTTTTCTAACTCTGTGTGAGGCATGGAGTGAGAAATACAACAGTGAGCTTCAAAGAGTAAAGGATTTTTGGCTCTGGTATATCAGGGTGCTAATAATTTAGGATCTACACTGCTGTATAACCACCATAATGTGCGTTTTCTCACAGTGCTATGATGTTAGGTTGACCTTATATCCAGATGCTACTCCTGAGCCCAGGAGGAGAGCAGAGGGAAAGACGGAGGCAAAGCACAGGAGGAAGCGCACTGAAGTCATGCCAGTAAACGCTTCCCCTTAAAAAAAAACAACAAAACCCTTTCTTTTGTAAACCGCACTGGGAGAGTTCCAGGGAAGATTTTGCTGGCTGTATCTGGGTTGTATGTCCACTCTTTATCACAGAGTCTCCAGGTGCTGTAATGAAGAAAGAGAGGGGAGTGAGTTCAGCACAGGTCGCTCCCCACGTGTGTCAGGAGTATGGCTAGCCTAAGGGGTGGGGAAGGCGCTCTTCCTGCCCACCCCCTGCTTTATGAAGGTGAAACCAGCATGAACACCTAAATATATATTTACAGTGTATGCTGTGACATTTTGACACTTGTGAGCATTATAAAAAGATTCAGTTAATATCATGGGAAATCACTAACATATCCATCACCTCATGTACTTATATTTTTGTGGTAAGAATCTTTAAAACTTTATTCTCTTAGCAATTTTCAAGTTTACAGTATTATTCACTGCAGTTACCATGTTGGACAATAGATCCCTTGAATTTATTTCTATTGTGTAACTGAAACTTTATACATTCTTTGATTAACGCCTGCCCCTTCTGCCTTTAATTCTACCTCCTCCTTACTCACCTCTGTGACAACTGTTCTACTCTGTTTGTAAGCATTGGTTACTTTAGGTTACATATACGTGTACAGGAAATCACACAGTGTTTGTCTTTTTGCAGTGTCCTCCACATTCAAGAGCGTTGTTGTAAATGACAGAAGTTTTTGCTTTTTTTTAAAGGTAGAAGAATGTTGTATTGTGTATCTACATGGCATTTGCCATTTTATCACTGTATATATTTAGATTTATGACATGATGTTTTGATGTATATACACATAGTGAAGTGGTTACTACATTCAAGAAGAACATTAGCATATCCATTTTCTCATACAGTCACCTTCTTTACTTTATAAAAGTGTCTAAATGTCTATTTTTTAGTGAGTTTCTAGCATGCAATACAATATCATTGATTATAATCCTCACAGTATTCACTATGTCTCTATGCTTATTCATCTTACATAACTGCAGCTTTGGCTTATCTCCTCATCTCTTCATAGTTCCCCTATTTGCCTACCCAGAGTGACCATATTACACTCCATACTCCTATGTATTCCATTTCACCACCTTCGCTTTACCCATCCTTCTGCTAATGTTGCTTAGCTTAATTCCGTAGCTTAGCTATTGTGTTTACCTTGATGTCTTTCAAGGTACTAATTTCACTGGCTTTGGATGTATCCATAGAGACGGAAGTGCTGGATCACATGGCAGTCCTACCTCTAATGTATTGAGGAACTCCCATACTGTTTTCCATCCTGGCCGTACTAGTTTGCATTCCCACCCAAAATATGCACGGAGGCTTCCATTTTCTGCTCACACTAATCATCTGTTGTTTGAGATAACATCTCTCTATGTAGCCCAGGCTGGCCTCAAACTCACGGTAAAGATTAAAGGGGTGCTCGCTTTTCTTTCTGACAGCAGCCATCTGAACAGGTGTGAGGTGAGAGCACCTTATTGTGGTTTGGATTTACATTTCCCTGGTAGTTAGTGATGTTGGGCATTTTTTCAGACACGTGTTGACCATTTGCATGTCTTCTTTTAAGAGATGTCTATTTAGGGCCTTTGCTCGCTTTTTAATCTGTTTTTTTTTTTTTTTTCTTATACTTATTGTTTTGGTCCATTTGCCCTGCCATTTCAAAATCCCTGATACTGGATAATTCATAATGAGCAGAAATTCATTTTCTCACAGGTATGGAGACCACACATTCCAGGGTTAAACCCGCCATGTTCAGGGTCTGATGAGGGAGGCATACTCTGCTTTCAACCTGCCCTTACTGCCGTCTCTCCTCGCATGAAAGATGCAGAGGGCATCAGGGCCCGGCCCCGCCCCCAGACCTTTTCTCGGGACGTCCTCGCAGCCTAACCATCTGCTACAGGCCCCAGTGTGCTTTTTATTCTGGAGAGTGAATTCAGGGCCTCTGTTAAGCCTGTGCTCTATTACTGAGCTAAATCTCTACCCAGGTCAATGCTTACTATTGTTAAGTTGGGAAAATATTCCAATTTAATGAGTATTAATTTTGAGCAAAAAAATTCAAAGCACAATACTTATTTTCTATGTTACTTATTAGGAATTAATGCTTACTATCACTGGTCATAAGAAGTTCCCATAACACATCAAGTGTCAGTAAGGATAGTTTCAAGGTGGAACAACCATCTGGAATGAAAGTGAGCGCTAAGATGAGCAGGAGCTTGGTAATTTAATAAAGAATTAAGAAATAAATTGAAAATAATCCCGGTGAGGAGAATAACTTTGAAGGCACACAAAGATGGCACAATGGAGGCTGAAATGTTAAGACTTTTATATCTGAAAATACAAGCAACTGGAAAGTCCTCATATAGTGTGTGGGACACTCGATAAGGTTTGTATTTATAGGAAGAGCAATCTGGACCGTTCCAGCAGAAACTCAGGCGGGAAGGAGGGAATATAGAAACAGCAAGTGGAAGCTTCAATAGAGGGAAGGCAAGATTTAGCCTGGAGTAAGTTAGAAGCAGTGGGATAGAGTTGCACAGTATTTTAGAATGATAGGACTAACTCATTGCTTTGGGGTGGGGGCTGTGGGTGTGTAGGAGGAGGACAGTTCGTGTGAATGTAATGAAAAGAGTGGGCGATTCCCTGGTTTCAGGCCCAGGTTAATAGTGACAGCATCGTCATGTACTGAAATAGCACAGCCTTTGCGGGAGGGTGAGTCATGCTGAATTCCATCTTACACACTGGTGCGACTGCTGCATATCCAGGAGGAGTTGTCTAATACACAGTTCTCTATTGGAGCCTGGAACTCAGGAGAGGGCTCCGAAAGGAAGACTGAGGGTGTTTGGGATGCAGGGACCATGAATGAAGCCATGGGAATGAACGGGATTGTCCTGGGAGAGTAGGAGGAGGGAGAACTCTCCTTCTGGGGCGGAATACACATAAAAGTAGGTGGAGGAAGAGAGATAAGCTGGAAAGAGAGCTCCAAATGGAGAGTAGATATAAGACAGAGTTTCCAAATGACTGACATGATAGTGTCATGCTATACGTGAAGAAATGTGCCTGTTACTGCAGGAGACTTCATGAATTAGTAGGCCATGGCAACTAGCTGGTAGTTATCAGCCACGCCAAGGCAATGTGGGCGGAATTCAGGCCAGGACAGTCCATTCCCAGCCATGAAGAATATTAAACACCAAAAGTTCATCTACATATCTTCATTTTCCATCAAGAAGGAGATTGGCAGGACCTTGGTAAAACTGTGAGTCTGCTGAGCGAGCACTGTGCCACGTGTCTTTGGCTTGTCCTTCCTACTCCCTTACTGCCTGCACTCTGATTTCTGTACCTGTTTTAACTACAGAGATTTTTCTCACAGTAAGACAGCCCTGATTACAGTTATTTACTCTTTTAAGAAAATGGTGAAGTGCTATTCTTCTAGGTTTTTTTTAACTTAAATTTCTCAATAAACAGTAAAATTCACTTTACTTTAAATTTGTAAATGAGCACCTATGTTAAATGTTCTTCCCCTGCTCCCCACTTGCCTAAAGAGCAAGATCTCTGTTGTAGGTGCTGGGGTTAATGTCGAGGGCTCCAGATACTTCTGGCCAACTTTGGCAGCGTTGCCAAAATCCTGTGGTTATTTCCTCCCTTCTCTACCCTGGTGTTCTCTTTTCTCCTCCCCCACACCGTCTCTTTCCCTCATCATTCCAGCTGCACTATTCAGAGAACCCTCTCCTGGAGGTTTCTTGTCATTACTTCCTTGACCCCTAGCCAGGATTTCTTAGTCTTCCAGGCTAAGTGACTGGCCCACTGCCTGGTTGTGCAAGAGAGAGGTAAACACTAGATGGAAACTTAATATCCTTTATGAAGCACAAGGAATCTCAGCCTTGGAGCATCTGCACATAACTTATGGGGGACAGAGGCAATTCTACTTGCTGAGAAATTACAAAAGAAGAGGCTGCCTGTTTACATGTGGAGAATGTGTGTGTATATGTGTGTGGTTGGGAAAAAACAAGAGCTAGCGGCTAGCTGGTGTCAGAGTAACCAAGACGCAGAAAAATACTTGACTTTAGATTTTAGGAATTAACAGGCTTTGAACATTAGAATACAGAAGAAAAGTTAATTTTGATTAAAGCAAATTTTTATGTTTGTGATTAGTGCGAACTCTTTACAACGTATGTGCAGGATAATTATATATGCATGTATGTCCAACTGTATAATCAAAGCTATGCACATGTATTTATCATGTATGAATTGCATATGAAGACATATATACATCTCTCTACCTTCTTCTCTGTCATCGCTAAGCTGTTTCCCTGAGCCACGGCCATCTTCAGCACCTGGTTTGCAGCGGTTACCTATGGAAGATACCAAAGCAAAAGGTGCCCTCTGCGAACAGAGCCATAATCATAATACAGTGTTGGTTTCTAAGGTGCTGCTCTCATTTTATTTTTGAAATTGAATTTGTTGAAAAAGTTGAAAAGTATGAATTTTAAAGTAAAAATTAAGATTTTGTATTGTCTTCTCAAATAATTTAAATTAGGAAAAACCGGCAATATGAAAAGAATGCAGAAGGGATTCTTCTGTTGTAGAGAGTGCTTGCCACACCATGGGCCATGTCTGCCTTTTGAAAGCCAATCTTTCAACTGCATTCATCTGTGACTACAAACTTAAGGCTACAAAAGTTACTCCTACAAAGAGAGTGGAGAACGTGGGGCCCTTGACCAGAACTCTACAGGACAGCTGTTGTACTTTTGCTGGGGATATAAGAGTTTATAAGAAAGTGCCCCTCTGAGCGGAGAGTGCTTATACATAAATTCTTTAGAGATGAAGCATACCTTAAGGAAGGAACCAGTGATAGAATCCTGGAAACATGCATGTGCAGAAACAGATGTGAGCAAAGATGGCGTTATTTGAAATTATGTCCTTACCAGCTGGAAAAGTGCAATAAAAATACATTCTTCCATTTTGCTCTAGAAAATCATTTCTTCCTCAGTTTCTCTTTTCAAAGAATAGTAGGAAAGGCCTGACACTGAGCCTTTGGACCCCCAAGAAGACCTGTGATTGCTCTCTTGGGTGAACAAGTGCTCTTCCTCTCCAGAGAGTGGAGTGAAATTTCAGTCTCCTGATCTCTGGGCACTTTAAGCAAGTGCAGGATTCCTAGCCCCTGTCCAGGATTCTGATTTAACAGTCCTAGCATGGACTCAGGAATCTGCATGTTTATCAAACAAACTAGTGGATTTTTAATACAGAGGGTTTAGGGACTCACACCAAGTAAACACTGCCCTAGAGCTAATCTCATTATTAATTTATTGTTGTCAGCTAAAAGCATCTCTTCACTGAAGTTGAAAAAAAATCCAAACTGTAGCCTTCCATAAAACTTTCAAATTCTATATTCTTTTAAAATCTTTGTCCTCTAAATTTCAGATAGTCCCACTAATCCAGATAGAATTATTTTCATAATCAAAATCATCACATTATCAAAACAATCCACTGTCATAATTACATGTGTAAGTCCTTTTCACTTAGAATCAGAGAAGGTTGATGCATGGCAGATTAGATCTAGAGTCACTGCGGGGTCAGTCTGGACCTTCTGGCCGTGGCTCCGGGGCTCAGTGCACACAACTGATGTTGGAATTGTGACTCTGGGATTCTGCAGTGTTCTGGCAGTTATATCATTGTGGGGATGCTTAATTATTTACTTCAGCAGAATTCCTAAAAGTGGAATTTCTGGGTAAGAGACTAATGTTTAATTTAAAGGCTCCTGTTTGTATCCACAAGTCACAACATTCAAAGTAATAATCATAGTAAGATCAAATATATAAATGGCTGTAGTGTGCTAGGCTCTGTGTCTCAATCTGAACATCAAAAATTGAGTATCATCATTATATCCACTGTAAAGATGATAAAAATGAAGTTCAAATGGCCTAAAAAATTGATCAAGGTCACACAATCAATAGATAAGAAAACCAGAACTGAGAGTCAAGGCTTCCTGATGCCAAACACCTGTTAGTGACTGGAGTACACAGCCTTTTGGGAAAAGCTATAGGATTGATCTGCTCATCAGAAGCATTTGAGAATGCTTATTTTTCCAGCATCTAACCAGCACAGGACATTACTTTTCATTTAAAATTACTATTTCAATGGAACAATTATTTCTTTAAGAAATAAACTATTTCTTTCACAGTAGTCCTAGAAGTCAAGTTAGGCAGGTACCACTCTACAAGGGATGCACACAATACAGAGATTAATTCCTTTCCCAGATGTCGCCCATCAGAGAGTTGAACAAATTATTTTCCTTATATTCTCAGTGGCCAAATGGTTCTCAAATACTTTCTACTGCTATGTTTAGTGGAATCAGTTGCCATGGTAAAATGGGGAGCGATGCACATGGAGTATATGATGTAGTGGAAAATTTTTAATTATCTGTAATATCATCTATTTATGCATGACTTCCAAGCTCAATTTCTTCCAAAAGTGATTTGATACAGCTTTGAATATCCAAACACACAAAAAGCAGGACAATCAAAAAGAAAGCAAGAAAAATAGATAAATTTAGTTAAACAAAGTGAGGAATAGATATATCTGCTAGAGCACTTGTTTATTATATCAGTTAAATCTTGAGTTCTTGATAAACACAAAGTGTTCTATAGTTTTCATTGTTTTCCCTAAATGAAAACATGTAAATTCTTGTAGTGCTCCAATTCCCAATGATGCACTATAGAGCTTCAGGAGGGATGCCAGCTCATGAAAGGACAATACTTTCAGACTTCGGTGCTCCTAATAGAAGTAGTCTTTAAATGAGGACTTTTCATATTTGATACCAAATAAATACTATAAAAATACAATAAAGCTACACCCAAGAGGGATGTAACTGCCTAAATGACTAATTTCTACATGGCTTAATACCATCAGTTTTCTGACCTATGGGCGTAAGTTGTCTATGCTGAAAATTATCTTGATATAAGCCATTCATGCTTTGAAACTTACTTCTTGAGAATGTCAAGTATATCTTCTGGAATTCACAGAATTTTCTCTAATCACAAGTTTGTAACTTCTACATGAAATCTACTTTCTAAAAAAGATTTTGCTGTGCAGCTCTGTTTAACAGTTGGATGAAGTTAAACTGTTGTCTTCACAGACCCGCCTTCCCATGATGAGCCTTGGCAGCACATTCACCATATTTTGTATCATACTTTGTACAAAAAAAAAGAAAACCCTCACAGAAGAGGACTTCCAGAACTGCTTCAGAAGGTGGCAAGGACGTTGAGGTAAGTGTTCGAAGTGAAGACAGTATTTTGAGGGGGATTAATGGCAGTGTGTCTCTTACATTAATACATTTTAAATTTAACATTCACCGTATCTTGTGTTCTTAGGGTACAATGAAACTAAAGTGTATTACCTTAGCTTTGGTCTAAGATTATTTGTACTAACCAAATGCTAAATTTATTATCAAAATGATCTTAATCCAAGCAAGAACCATCATTTTATCTAATTTTTGAAGTGAATTAACCATTAAACTATTTTACTACATATTGAAATATATTTATGTGTGTGTATATATATATATGTATATATATATATATGTATATATATATATATATATTTACAGCTGCAAAGCAAAATAACTTGTAGAACCAGGCATACATCCCTTAAAATATAGTGTTGGAAATGTTAAATCCAATATTTCAACTTCTGGATTCCATTCTTTAACAAAGTTTTAAAATCTGGGAAAAATTTTAAACAATAGTAGTGTTATCTGTGACACAGAAAACCTATGGACCTTGAATACCTGGTAGTATGGAAGTATTTAATTATGGTGCCTTGAACTGCTTAGATATTGATTACATTTTAGAAACTATAAAATATAAGTTCCATAAGGATGATAATTTTTGTAGTTTTTCCTCTTCTGTATCCTCAGTATCAAAAAGTATTCATCAAAGCATATTCCATAAATACATGTGGAATGAATATATATTTAGACCTTTACTAGCAACTTTTGCTAAGCTAAGGTAGGTGCCTGGCACAAGACCACCATGTGGCAGTGACACTTATCACCTTCATTTTATAAATAAGGACAGTGAGACACAGAAAGTTACAGAATTTGTTCAGGGTTAGACAGCTAGAAGAGCTTCACTCAGCACTTGAGCCCATGAACACGTGTAGTTTATTTCAGGTGTCCAAGTGCTAGACTACAGTCTAGCTTAATAATATCTTAAGAAGTGGAATTTTGAAAGAATAGAGAACTATCTTCTAGTACTTTAACTGATTTTGTTTTGGTTGGACTATAAAATATTTCTTCCTGACATAAAAAATAAAAAGATTCTTTCTTTATATTTAAGCTATAATTTATTATGAAAGCTGAGGGACTAATTTTAGAAAGCTGAGCCTAGTGGCTAAAATTGTCTGAAATAATGTTAATTTAATCCACATTTACCTCTTCCATAATTGCCAGGAGATAAAAACAATGAGATTGCTATTGCAGAATCAAGTGTTTCATGGGCTCGTAGCATGCTCTATGGAAATCCTAACCAGTTCAAATTCTTCTAGATTCATTTTCATTTCCTAGGGGATGGTCTCTAGTGAAACTCCATGAGGTGTTTCAATTTTTTCTGGGTATTTCTTTCTTTTTGTTGTGATCAGTCCTGCCAAGGAGGCTCTGTGGAGTGGTCTGCCCAAGGAGCTCTCCCTGCCTAATGAACCTCTCTCGGACTCCTCCACAGGGGATGCTCCAACTCTTTCCTTCTCTCAGTCTACTGCGTACATACTTTGCCATGTAAATTGAGCTGCATTCTTACAGAAGTGATAAGGCAATGCTGTGTAGTCATGCTTTTGTTCTTAATGGGTTTGTAATTAATAGCCCTTTCGGGTTTACCATGTTTTATTGCCACTTCTTTCTCTAGATGGATCCAGAGACTTGTACTGAAGAACATGTGAGTGACAGGAACTACTCTGTCCTCAGAAACATCCCTCCAACTGACTCTATGTCTTTTTGCTCAATCCCAGTACTTAAGCCCGCCTTTCCTTAGGATGAGCATGTTTCACAGAACATTATAACCTGTCATTCAAATAGACCCCTGTAAGCCTGACCTGATTAGGCTTCTAGACGTGACATGTTAAGTTGAGTTTCAGCATAATCTAGGATCAAACTGGGATTCATACACACTAATATCAACTACATGAAAAGTAACAATGATTGCCTTTTGTATATATTCTTCACTGATAATTTTCTGGGATTTTAATGAGGATCCTCCTTTTGTGAGGGAGAAAAAGTAATGTTTTTTTCTCACTCATTGCTAGCTAGGTTCATGGCTGAGGTCTCTGTAACAAACAAAATATTAACAGGAGAAAAACACACATTTATTTAATGTAAATTTTTTGTGACATGGCAGCCTTTGGAAATGAAGACTCAGGAAAATAGAAGCTTACACCTTTTTATGTATAATTTTGATGAACAGAGGACTTTCTGCAGAAGGATGCAAGGATGAAATGTGCAGGACCTCATCATAATAAACAAGGAAGTGGTGTGGCAAGGCCTCTTGTTCACACCCTTCTCTGTGCTGCTGTATCTGCAGAGATATGGATATACTTTGAAATGAATAGAAGAAAACTGCCCTTTAGAAAATTAAATGATTCTGTTAATTTTATATGCCAAGGAGAGAGGAAAGTGACATTTGAGTTGGTCTATGAGTGGGTTTGTCTACAAACGGCTTTGAGGACATTACCATGCATAAGAAAGGGACAGTAAGGGTATCAATTAGAAGACAGTTTGGGCAACAATGGAAGCCTAGAGTAATGATTAAAGAATCAAAAATGGCAGAGCTAGCCAGTCCTGACTGGAAGAGAAAAGCCTTTCGTCAGAAGACTTCAATTATTCCTATATTACTAACAAGAGCATTCTTCACGAGGAGAGGTCACAGGATGTCTTCCTGCACAGACTGTCGGATCTCACGGGCAACGCTCTACTGTGTATGGGAACGATGAATGCGATGATCACGTCCAGTGCCATGAAATATTTAGTTCAAGTACTTTCTCTCATCGGACTCATGTACTTTAATACTGTGACTCTTGTTCCTGCTGCTCCTGCTACTGATGTTCTTGAATGCTAAAAGCATGACGGGCACGCAGACATTCTCTCACTTCATCCCTAGATCTTTCTGTGAGGTGAGGACCATTGTCTGAACTATTGGATGAAGAGATTGAGGTTCAAAAATGAGAGTCCAGGTTTGCCTAATTGGGTTTAATCTCCTATCTTTGATTTGATTTCTTTTTTTTTTTTTTTTGGCAGTACTGGGGATCGAACTCAGGACCCTGCACTTGCTAGGCAGGCACTTATTCCACTGAGCTATATCCCTAGCCCTGATTTGATTTCAATATGTGCCTATCTATGACAAAGGAGGAAAGGCCAGTGGAACATTAATTCCTCTCAGAAAACAATGAGATTCTCCTTTGAGGACCAGAGAATCACGAGCATTGTCAAACACTATCTGTTTATATGAACGAAATAATTGCCTGCATTTCAAAATAATATTATATTTCTTTTTAATAAAATTGGGTTATTTCAGACACAAATCTTGCTTTCTTCTTAGATGTTATTCATTGTTTTATTAGTGGTAGAAAAGTATAGAGAGTATAAAAATCAAAAGCTGATTTATTAGGAAATTAGGGGATCACAGCTAGGATTGATTGTTTTCCCCCTGTAAAGTCTACATTTCCCCCTCTTCTCTGGCTTATGGTTCCTTTCTGTCTCCTCACACTTCATGATTATTTTGCTTTGAATTCCTATACAAGGTTAAAATTGATTTTTCAGAATTTCCAGTAACAATTTATAAAGGATATAATGCCAAAGATGGCATTCTAACAGAAGCGCTTAGCTTATATCTGTTAATTTAATACCACAAACTCCTTTCTTCACCATAATAACTTATTTCTTAATAGTAGGTGTGTGAAGGACAAAATGTGTGCTAAGTTAAATGGCACTATTTTTGACGTGTCTCAAGATCTTCACATTATATATGGAATGTAATAATCACTACCATTAACTTCAAAGTGCTCTGATGTGAAGTCAGATGTCTCACTAAAACATACTTAGCATTTATGATAGTTCTCTGATATTCAAAAATTATCTAATAAATTATATAGCCATGATTTGTTAACAATTGTGCAGTTAATTTACTACCTATACATGCATAATGTATGGTGAGATCTATGCACTGTATGCATTTTTAGTGTTGCTTTGGCTGTGCCATTCTCTGAGGCCATTCAGGTGTTCTCATCCTCCTCATTTGGATGCCCTGGAAGGCTCCGTAAAGACTATACCTCAGACTCCTCCTCCAGTGCTGTGCTAAATATTCATCTCATACCAGACAGGCTTTTAAAATTTAAAAGAATATAGTTCAAAATGAGATTTATCTGTAGATTCCAAATGCTTTTCTTTTTTTAAAACAAATATATTTCATACTCTTCTATCAAAGTATTTTTTTTTCCTGATGGCATGTTGTTTTCTATACATTATTATTTGTAGAGTAACATGAAGGTGGTTTTTGGACTTAAATCTCAAGGATTCTTTTCTGAGCTAATATGCAGTATTGTTAATGAAGACTCACAACTGTGGTATACAGAAAACTTCTAAATCTCTGTAACTTCAGTGTGCGTATCTCGCTTTAAGTCACCCGCAGCTCAGGACTTGTCTTGGTAACAAAATCCTTAGGACCTCGCACTTGCACATCATGTGGAATCATGGGTAATAAGAGGGTGTCCGCTGGATAGACCTGGGTTCCCTGGAAGGATTATTGATATGCTGGAGTCAGGTATCACATAGAGCCAGTGGTGTTCTGCATAAGTATGGCTTAGCAAGCCCGTTTACAAGGCTTTCATGGGAATGCTAAAGAAAGTTACAACAGTATTAAATATCTTAGATCTTGTCTCATATCATTTGCCAAGAAAATGAACTACATGCTGGAATACTTCAAATACTTTCAATACTTCAAAATGGTCAGGAATGTTGGCTGTTCCTTTAAGACTTTAAGCAATGTGTGAGGGCTGCGCGAGAACGCAGAAAGTTGGTTGTGCCAGTCATCTGTTCCTGTGTGGATGAAAAGACACATGAATAAGAAAATAACACCTACCCAACCCCCAGTTCCTATCTATTAAGTATTTACTG
This sequence comes from Dinomys branickii, assembly GCA_004027595.1. NCBI lineage: Eukaryota > Metazoa > Chordata > Mammalia > Rodentia > Dinomyidae > Dinomys > Dinomys branickii. Next base: position 89,731 of record PVLD010006088.1, on the reverse strand, counting down.
TGTGCCTGTTGCAGTTCTGGGAATGCGGCAGTTTTTCGTTTTCAAAAGCGTTGGTGGTAGGTCTTACTGTTATCCCTAGTTTTTCTCCTAAGGAAAATAAAATACAAAGATATTACGAAGCTATTTCAGGATTATACAGCTGGGTAAGCACTGGAGACGGGTTCTGTCTTAGTTGCTTTCCTCCCGCTGCTGAGACAAAATACCTGATTAAGGAAAGATAGATTTATTTAGCTCACAGTTTGTGGAGGTTTCAGTCCATACTCGGCTGGCTCCAAGGCAGAGTGGCACAGGGCACAGGGGCAACACTTCAAGGTGGCAGAAGACAGCAAAAGCAGCAAGAGCAGGAAGGGAGGAGAGCAAGCCTCTTTTCCTCAGTTATACTGTAATGAGGCTACCCCACTTAGGGCAGGTGTAGCACCCTTACCTTCCCTTTTTAAAAAACATTTTTGGGGGGTTCCATGAATTAAACTTGGGACCTTGCACTTGCCAGGCAGGCACTTGTGCCTCTGAGCTATCTCTCCAACCCTCCAAGTCCTCCTCTTGCACAGGCTCAGCATGTTTACAAAGTGAGAACCCTGGCCCCTGCTGAGTTGCTTAGTTAAACTTCTGAACTTCTCAGGTTGATACAATGCATCAACCTATACAGGTTCCAAACACCGATTTAGTTAATTGTCAATATTCAAGTCAGTTAAATTCCATAAAGTGGCTATAGATACTGGATTAAGGAAATACTGTATAGGTTCAAATTTGATAAGCTTTGATCATAGTATAAAAAAATCAACTTTAATTCCAGAGAATGAGTTGTTCAAAATTAAATATTACTGGCCCATTTTGTACTCCACTAAGTTTTCCTTGAGTCCTTTTGCACTTTCCTCCCTCCTGTCAGTGGTTCCTAATTACTTCATGAGTAGATGTCTTCTTCAATCTATTATGAAGTGAGACCAGAGTAATATAGTATATTGTAAATAATTTTTAATTTAAAAGATTATTCCCTGTTCTGATACAAGTTCCTTCTGTCTTCAAGTGTTATAACATTCTCATTTATTTTGTATCATGATTGTTGCTATAATGATATTTTTTCTTTTCAAAAAATGTACTTACTTATGAAAGCTTTCAAGTGGTAGTCCTCCATTAATCTCCAGGTTTATACTTAAAATTCTATTGATGTATGATAGTCAAAGACTGGCATCCAAACTTTAGATTAAACCTGTAAGCGAGTTGTAATATTTACTTCGAGATTTTCCTGAAAAGAGAATGCATTTGGCAGCAGAACTGGAAATGTTTTCTAGGATATGACAGGTGATTTTTCACATCAAATAGGTGATAAGTCGCTACCTGTCAGGGTTCCTTTCAGCGCTTATCTTTTATCCAGCATTTGCCCTTGGTGCACTGGTAATACATCATGGCTTTAGTGCTGCTACCCTGAAGGCAGTCGCCACTTGGGTTAAGCCCCAAGGAAAGAAGGCCGTCAGATTTGTTTTGTCTTATAGTCTCATCTCGAGGTGTGATTTACAAATGATGTTACTTGAGCTTGGATGGGACTCAGGCACAAAGAGACAAGAAACTTTTAGCACCTCTTCCAGGCAATCGTCTGACTAGTAATGAAACAGAATTTGGGGAGGTGTAGCACAAGGTTTAGTTTGGAATTGCAGTTTATGATGAGTTGGGGATACATTTTTCTCTCTTGTTTTCACCAAGAGATCACTTGTTTAAATCTAACCATCTGCAAAAAGACAAATGGGGGTCTTCAGTCCCAAATGGTACATTGTGGTGATGTTAAACTTTTCTCCAACTAGCTGTTTAGTGTGATGTACAATGGAACAGATAAAATGCATAGTTTTGCAATTGCTGGTTATGGAGGACCATTCTGTGGTATGAACGGTGAATTTATAGTCTGGTACAGAATGTTACTAGCAAATATAAAATGTAACTTCTCGCTATGACAGGCAGAAGGAGGCTATCTAATCTCAATTTTCACACAAGTATTAAAAACATTAACAGATTATCTTGTTGGCAAATGACTGTGCCTTACCCCAGGAAATATTAAATAATTTGAATGATTGAATGAATTCTATTTATATCAGTTTCATTTACCATTGCAAACCTTATGAAAAGTGATATTGTATGAAATCATACCTTATTTTCTGTCAGTGTGAACCTATAATTTGGCAAATGCTTGAAAGTCTGTAGAGAAACAAATAAAACATATTATCCACACTTCATATAGTTTTGAAGTGATTTTATTGTCACAGTTAAGTAATATATAGCTTAGTGCTATTCATCTTCATTTTCACCCATAAATAACACTTGAGAGAAAACACAGAAGAGCAAATTGTGAAGTGGATTTATAATAGTATTGCACGGCCCTAGACACAGGCATGATTTTATCTTTCAATTTTTCTTTCTCTACCCACTTTTAGGGTCAGTGTCTACAATTTCCACAAACCAAATAACAATAAATAGAATCAACTTTTAAAATCTAAGACAGGATATCATGTGAAAAGAATTATGGTGTTGGAGAGGAGGCTTAAGCTCAAATTCTGTTTTTCCTTTATCAAATAAGGCAGTTGGACTACCATATCTGCAGCAGTTTGAAGTTTCTAAGGTGTAGGAGACATTTATGAGAATAAGCACTAAAAGTGTAGTAAAAAATGGTGCTGTGGTTTAGACAAGTGTTCTCCAAGGCCTGCTGGTTAAAGGCTTGGTCTGCAGCTCCTGGCAGTGCTGAGATGTGGTGAAACTTGTAAGAGATGGGGCCTCATGGGAGGCACTTCTGGCACCGGAGGCAGCTGAGGACCGAAATGTTGGGGACCCAGTCCTTCCTGCCCCTCTGCTTCCGGGCTGCCACAAAGTGAGCACCTTTCTGCAGCATGCGCTCCCAGCTGTAACAGGCTGCCTTTCCCCTCACCCAAAGCAGCAGGGCCAACTGATCACGGACTGGAACCTTTGAAAATGTGAGGCATGAAAACCATTTCTTTTTAAAGCTACTTCAGGTTGTTTTTTGGAGACAGGATTTCACTATGCATCTCAAGTTGGCCTTCAGCTCACTTTGTAGCCCAGGTTGGTCTTCAACTCCCAACGATTCTCCTGCCTCAGCCTCCCAAGTGCTGGGATTACAGGCATGTGCCACTACCTCAGATATTTTGTAACAATGACAGAAAGCTGACTAACGCAACTGATAAAAGGGTTCACCCATAATTAGGAACTTCAACAATCTTTAAACAATTTGTTGGATTAAATCCATCTATCTGACAAAATAACGTCTCCACGAACTCTTTCCTATTTCTCCTCTGACTTGTAGAACAATCTGTTTATACTTTATACAGGAGGTGCAGGGTTGTGTACGTTGTATTGTGTACACTGTGACATGTGCATATTACTTATCTTCTCTCCCAGATCATGAGTGCTTTAGGATACCTTGCTCAGGTTTTTAGACTCCCAACAGCATCTGACACAGGGTCTTACACAGAATGCTCAATAAACAGTGAATATTTGATCACAGCATTACAGAAGGTACTAGACAGGGATTTACCAATGATTACAATTATCCATGGATTCAGCCCACAAACACTTGCTGAAGGTTTACTCTGCTAAAGGTTTACTTGCTGAAGGTTTACCACATGCTAAACTAGGCACTGGAGAAAAAGGATAAATACAGATGCTGGAATTAAGAAACTCATAAAATAGTAGGCTGATATTTAACCAACAAATTACCATATCGTCTGATATATCAACAACATAGGGCACGATGATGTGTGGATCATTCAGAATATTTCCTAGACTAGGGGTTGTTATTTATGAATTAGATATTGTAGGGTTGCCATATGTTTGTGAAGCAAATGCTGTGGTTTTGCTCATGAACATGTGAGTGTGTATGTGTGTGTGTGTGCTTGCTCATGTGTGTGATTCTAGAGTCTAGATTGCATTGTTCTGGGCTTTCTGAGAGGTGAGGAACAGCTTGGCATTCTGGGGGCAGTTCTGTTGGAGGAAAGAATATGATGACCAGGCCAGTCAGGAGGGGAGCTGGTGGTGGGGCCAGTGCTATTGTAAATGATAGAAGACAGTGACACTTTTCAAATAGAGAAAATAGTAGCGTCTAACAGCACAGTAGAAAACGGTGTGGGGTGAGAGATTCTTGAGGCAAGAAGCTGGACTTCTGAAACCACACAGCATCCCAAGTGAGCAGAAACAAGGGCTGGGGCTGGGCTGGAGTCAGAGGTGGTGGAGGGGAGCAGATGGCTACCCAGCTGCCGCTGCTCAGATTTGCACTTGTATTAACTTGCAAGGATTCCTTTTAAAACTTAATAAAAATTATGGCCAAGGCCATTAGTGGAGAAGTCCAAATTTTATGCTCACAAGAGCAAAAAAATAATTGTAAAAAGAAAGGAATGTGCAGCAGTGTTCTTGTTAAACTCAGTCTTGCAGTGTGGTAAAGTCTTCCTCTTACTCTTCTGCATGTGACCAAGCTAGCATAATGCAATTTTTCTGAAAGAATTTAAAGTTTCTCTCCTGTCTAGTTGATTTTATTGGCTACTATTTTCAACCTTAGAATATTGTTGCTGTGTGTACTTTTGGATGTGGTTCATTACAGATTTATTTCACACTACAGCTGTAACATTTACAAAAACTGGGGAGAGGGGAGAAATGAGGGAGGGCAGGCGAAGAGGAAGCAAAAAGGGTCAAGAATTGATATGTATGTGTACCAGTTCCCTGGGACGATGAGTTTACTATGTATTGCAAACTTATACTAATTTTTAAAAAGGGCAAAACCGTCATTGAGGGAGATGAGGGAAGCTTACACAGTAGGTGTGGTTTAACGAGTAGCCCGAGAGGGGAACAGGATGAGCTTCATAGGCTCCAAAAGAAACTGAGCCTGTGAGGGGGAGCATAAAGCTGTGTCAGTGTAATCTGCTGGTGGCTTTTGCATAAATGTCTGGAAAAGGAAGGCGTGCAGCTCACCCATCTGCGCTCACTCGCCTGCCTTCCCCCTGGTCACACCTGGAGTAAACGCTGTCTGAATAAAATTTACAAGGATTATCCAAAGGATTTTGAGTTTTAAGGACAAAATACAAAATCTTCCTGGGAATGAGTAGATAAACAACCATAAATCCTATACTTCTTGAGTTGCAAAGAAAACTACTTTGATATTTGTATTTTTAAAATTCCTGTTTATTACTGCTAACTAGTGAATTTTTAAAGCTAGTGGTAGAATTAATTCTATATCCAAAAAATAAATTATAGTTGTTTTTATTATCAATAATTATTTAAAATTACTAATGAGGCATCACTTTTTATGCATGTTATTATCTTATTATTAATAATAAGAGGCATTAATAACAAGAGCCATCTTGTTTTATATTGAATCCCATACAGTTTTTGAAGCTTTTTATTAAGGAAATTTTAAACATATACAAAAGTAGATACGGCATAAACTCCAATGTATCCATCACTTACTGTCAACATTCATTATTCACCACTATCTTGTTTTAGTTCATCCTGCCTTACCTCTTATCTAACATTTAAAAATATTATCATTTTATCATCATCATCATGGTCACCACCATACTGTGCTGAGGACTGAGCCCAGAGCATGCTAGGCAAATGCTGTACCACTGTCTACATACCCAGCCCTATTTTTTATTTTAATTTTTAAATTTATTATTTCTCAGTGGGTATGATGGCACATGCCTGTGATCTCAGCTCCTAGGGAAGTTACGACAGGAGGAGTGCAAGTTTGAGGCCAGCCTAAGCAGTTTAGCATGTTTCTATCTCAAACAAAAAAAGCAGGAGATACAGCTTAGTGGTGGAGTGCCCCTGGGTTACATCTGTGTCATCCTAGCACTGAGGGAGACCGAGGAAGGAGGATGCCATGTTTGAGTCACACCTGGGCAACTTATTAAGATCCTAGCTCAAAAACAAAAAGGGCTGGAGATGCAGCATAGCAGTGCAGTACCCCTGGGCTCAATGACCATTGCTGTATCACCAAGTACATACACACACACACATACATACATACACACAAACATAATGACTTTCTATATTTATGTATAGGTTCTGACTTTACTTTTGTCCCTTGAAATGTTACTTGACTAGGAAACTTGGGTCATTGTGCTATAAAGCTTCCACCAATCTGAATTTGAGGAGTTTTAGCCTTGTGGGAGAGCCGCATGGTTTTTGCATTTCCCATAAATTGATGGTTGGCTCTAGGGATCAGATCAGATCTGATCTTGTTTTTTGCACAAGAGTCCTTCATAGATGAAATTGAGCTCTCTTTTTGTTTTGTTTTAGACAGGGTCTGTGTCTTGGTTACTTTTCTCTCATTGCTGAGACAAAATACCCAACACCTAAAACGAAGGAAGGATAGGTTTATTTAGCTTACAGTTTGTGGAGGTTTCAGTCCATACTTGGCTGGTTCTGAGGCAGAGTGGCACATGGCAGAGGGCAAACTGTTCGGGGCAGCAGAGCACAGCAAAAACAACCAGCAAAAGGGAGGAATGGCTGCAAGCAGCCTCTCTCCCTCCCTTACATTGTAAACAGGTTACCCCCACCCAGGGAGTGTGTAGCTCTTAAATAGTCTCCATGCCTTCCTCTTCCACAGGCTCAAGATGTACCAAAGTAAGCACCCTAGCTTCCTGCTGAGTCACTCAGCCAAACCTCTACACTCCCCAAGTTGACACAATGTATCAACCATAACAGTCTGTAGTTCAGACTGGCCTTGAACACAGTATGGCCCAAACTGACCTTAAACTTGTAACAGTCCTCCAGCCTCAGCCTCATAAGTGCTGGGATTACAGGAGTGTCACCTCATGTGGTTAATTGTGTTCTTTAAGAAGGGGATTTCTAACTTCTGGTGTGTTACTATAAAGTTAACAAGGCCTAGATCCTCTTATACTATTATAAATTTAAAAGTTTTGATATAAAAACTATTTGGATATTCTGATAAACAAATATTTGTTGAGAACCAATAAGGGAGTGTCACCTGAGATTAACAACAATAGTAACAAACTATTTTTTTAAAAAACCATCAATACAAATAATTCTTAACAACCCCATCAGAGGCTCGTATCATCTATCCAAATTATGTGCCATGGATCAGCAAGCATCTTGACAAGGAAACTTCTTTATGTGTGATATAAATCACCAATTGCTACCTTATTTAAAAACTGGATGATGATAACAGCTCTGTGACTCCATAAATTTGAGTTTCTAATATTATGCAGAAGAACATAAAGCCTGTTTATGCATTATAATGCAGCAATAATGCATCCTTTCACAATCATTGGCATAACTAAATCTAGTAACTTGCCTATAGCATGCATAATGACAAGTCTGCAAAACGCTCAGAATTTTAAATTTTGATTCACCTACAATTCAAACCCCTGCAGCAATGAAAAAGAAAATCACACACATCAAACAACCCATTCCTTTAACAGAGTAAGAAGAAAATTTCAGACTTTGTAAAAGTCCTTTGAAGCTATACAAAACTAGAGTCAAATACATTTATTTATATATTTGCTTATTAAAGTAGGTCCTAATTGAAATGATTAGCTTCTGTATCTTCTTTAAAATAAAGACTGATAGAAATTCAACAAAAACATGTTTGTTTGACTTGCTTTTCATGTTCTTGGCTCTTTCTATGGAGGCAAAAGTAAAGTGAAATTTTGAGATATTTATCTGCCTCAGTAGCTAGTTTCGGAGGTCCTTTACTTTCTGCTACAGCCTCACAGCTATGTTATTGTAGCAGGAAGACAGCATTAGAAAATATACAAATGAATAAGTATGGCTGTGGTTCAATAAAACTTTATTGATAAAACAGACAATGGGCTAGGTTGATCTGTGAGTCATAGTTTGTTGACCTGGATTATTTAAGCCAAATCTTATTGCCTATTAAAGAAAGTCATTTTTTTCTTTTTCTAAATAATCAAAGTTGGCAACCCTACTAATTGAATTCAACACGAAGTAGTTTAATTCTCCACTTCATTTGATATGTGTAGAAACAAGTTTTGTTGTATTTTTTCATGTTCTTTGAGAAGGTCAGCCACCTGTCGGAGTTTATTAGAATTAATGAGGAACAAGAATGGATTGTCCTATGTATAACAAAAGAACTCTTTTTTTAAAAAAAAAGTTTAATACTTGAAGGAGGCCTTGTGTATTTTTACTTGTCTTTAGAAAACAACTTCCTCAAAGTTAGAAAGAGAGACACCAAGAAAAAACAAGGAAAGAAAAGATTTTGTGGGGATTTTAGAATTAATCATTAATGACAACATTAAACATGAACTTTGCATTTCTATTGCTCTGAGCAACAATATCAGCAAAATACTCACAATTCATTTCAATTTGGCTGCAAACCTCACAACTCACTTAAAGAAGCTGTAAAATGATTCCATTGTCTGAAATAAAAAATACATATGTTCACCATATTTTTCATTTGTTTACAATTAATTCTTGTTGTAGAATATTCAATCATATGAAATAATTATTCCTTACAAGATAATCCTACAATCTTAAAAATCTTTAAGTACCACATGTTATTCTAAAGCCAAATATCTGCACTCCAAAAAGGAAAAAATAATTTCTTTCAGCCTTGCATTTTAATACCTAAAGTTAGTCTTAAAATTTCTAAGTAATTTGTGACATGAAAAGAATGACGTAGAGCCTATATCAAGGTGATTTTTTAAACTCTAGCTTTAAACTCACAGAGCAGCACAATGCTAACCCAGTGTGGATATATTACAGGAGTGCATTTTATGCTGTCATCAGTTATGACCGCAACTGAGATTGTTTTGGGACTTTACTTATGAGAGCAATGCTATAGTTTTCTTTGCTGCATAGCAAAAATATTTATTTTAAGTTCAGACTTGTTTTCAAAGGGCATTTTCTAGAAGGTTGTCCAAGTTGTTTTGCTAATGTTACAAGGATAACTTGCAAACATTCAACAAATTATCTAACTCTAGCAGTTTGTATTTTTCCCAGTTCTATGAAATGTCAAGTGTTGAAGATCTCTCCAAATCCATAGGCATTCTGTTCCGGCTCAAGGGAAAGTGAAACATAAGAAACAATTTTACAAATGTGTGTCTTTTGTTTCAAATGAGGCTTGACTTTTAAGCTTGACATTTGAAAACTTTAAGATTGACAACAGAGATAAATGATCCTTTTGCATACAGAAGGAAGAAAAGGAATTGGTAAACAAGTTTATAGCTGCCGTTTATAAAGTCCGGTAATGATCCTGGTAACGGGAGACTGTCTGTTTGTTTGTTTGTTTTGCCACCGACTTGTCCCCGTTGCAGCACCAGGGAAGAACTATGATTTTGGCATTCAGTTCCTAAGCTACAATTTTTTGTAATGGGGGAAAAAAAAAGCAACACAGATTACTTAGTGATGGAGAACTGTGTGTTTGTTAATTATATTTATATATTCACAAAGACATTTTTTACTTCAGCACAAAATTGAATTTGGATGTAAAAATGTATTTTTATTTAATGATGGAACTATAAACATGTATCATGTTCCTGGTACTTTTTCTTGCTTGCTTGTGTGCTCCTGAGCTCGTTGTAGCAATGCTTGTTCTGAGGCGATTTCAGGCGGTCCTCTGCTGGTCTGCACAGACCTACATCTGGTGACCTTGTGAATTATCTTGCTCAACTTTGGAACAAAAAGAGATGGGTGAATAGAGTTTTAATTACCAAAAATCCTGGCAGTGATCCTGCCAATAGAATGCAAATCCACACTGCGTAAAGCAGTATGTAGTCACACTTACATTTATTTATATTTCATATGACATTAGCAACTTCAGAAATACAGCTTTTGGAGAAATGAAATGAAAAAAAGTTTTTAAGTGTTTTAATTCAGAATAAAGCATTCTTAGGCAGTTTTTGTGGAAGCATGTCTGTTAGTATTTCACAGTAAAGATAAGTGAAGTCTTTTTGAAATACGTGAAGAGTTTTCTGGAGAAGTGAGCGCATGTTAAAATATCTTGCGTGCATGCGTGTGTGCATGCGTGTGTGTGTGTGTGTGTGTGTGTGATATTTTAACCTTGCTGCAGTAGGCAAGCATTTCAGATTTAGCTATATTGTTTTGTACAAGTAGATAGGTGAAGTTTATGCATCCTGAAAAAAGAATTTCTGACATAGTGTCAGCAGGTTCTTGCGGATCCAGAACAAGCTGGCTACACAGGGAACAGAATCCTTTCATGATGTTACGATTGAATGATTTTCAGTTAGAGGTTGTTAGCTGAGGATTACAGCTGAGAATTCTTGCCAGGCAAAATAGCAAATTTGAAAGATTTTGGAGAAAAATTTGCCTTTGTTTTGCCATTTATCTTCTAATATTCTGAAATAAATTTGGCCATACTGGGATTTCCTTTAGAATTTTAAATTTTCAAAGGAGCATTTATTTGTACAAAAAGAATGCCCTGCTATAGGAAAACATTTTGAGAAAGGAAGAATTGCAGGAGGTTTTTTATTTTTTTAATCAACTAATGAAGAACTAACAGGAGGCAGGACATTGTGGTTTGGAGAAATGCCTTGCGGTAGATTAAAATTTCTCTGTCTCTGGGAAACTGATACGGATGAAATTTTTTTTTCCCATAAAATTCTCAGGCTGTAAGTATATTCTCTAGTAGTTTGGCTGTGTCCCTGTACTCATATATAGGTTGGGAATTTTTGTAGATTTTAAGTGGTAAATTTATTTATTTTTTAGATTTTAAAAATTGTTTATTGAATTACAGAAGAAAAGGGCACATATCCTAAATGTGTGCAACTCAGTGAATTTCAGAATTTTTGCTGTAGTTTACAATCACCAAGTCAAGAGATGCAGCACTGCCCACGTCTGAGAAGCTGTATGTGCGCCTTTCCAGACAGTGCCCCACCTCCGCAGGGACCCTGACCGTTGTGTTATCTTTTCCCTTTCAGAATGAATGGAATTTTATTCCACAGAACTTACCATGGCATGGAAGGTCTCAATCAGCCACTTCTTTTTCATTGTGCAGTGTTCTGTGAAGCAGTCCATCCTCTAGGTTTGTAGTGTGGCCTGTTAACATCTAGCTAGGGAATATGGCAGATGTTTCTTGATCATTTTGTATTATCAAAGTGTTTTTGTAAACAAAATTTATGCATTGGTCACATAATCATTAAAATAATATGTAAATTAGTCTACATAAAGATGGCTGTTGATTTCTTTTTTTCCCTGTTCTTATTTTTTATTATACATATATTCAGCAATTTCTAAATTCCAGATTGTTTTCTTTTGTGGTGGGTGCTGGAACCCAGGATTTGTGCATGTTAGCCAAGCTCTCCAGTGCAGAGCTACAGTCTCATCCCAAACTGCAGATTAACCTTGTTTTTTGGTACTCAGGGTTGAACCCAGGGGCTTTACACTAAGATACATCCCTAGCTCCCCTTTAGAATCTTTTCATTTTTAAATTTTGAAACAGGGTCTTCCTAAGTTTTAAATTGCTAAATTGACAGATTAGGCCTTAACTTCATAGGATTACATATGTATGCTACTGTGTAATTTTGATTTTAAAAATAAATTGATTCTTTTACTCCACATTATATTTAATACACGTATTATATTGTTATGAATAGCTTTAGATTGTTCATTTTCATTGCTACATGCTTTTCATTGTGTGAATATATCAAAATTTATTTTTCCATTCTAATTTTTTTTTGACACATGGTCTCATTATATAGGCCAGGCTGGCCTCAAACTCAAAGTGATCCTCCTGCCTCAGCCTCCTGAGTACTTGAATTACAGGCAGGCACCACCAAGACCAGAAACATTGTAATATTTCTTGTGTTGATTCCAGTTTTAATGATTTTGAATAGTGCTACAATAGACAGTAACATACATGGCCTTCAGTGAGTGTACATATGCATGCTTTACTCTGCACATTTCTGCCTTTTAAAAAGTATTTGTTATGGTTCTCAGAGAAGTATTTGCCAACTGTTTTATTGGAATCCTCTCTGGGGCTGCATCCGTTGTCCTTCATTCCTCTCAGTACTGGTCATTTACCTCCTTGGCTCTTACAGGGCTAGTGAGCTTTGATTTTGCGCTGTACTTTGTGATTACGAGTCACAGAAGTTCTGTCTTCTACCAAAGTGCAGTCCCACAGACGAGGAGGGGGAGGGTCACCGCCCCAGTCCAGCTGACGGTGGGCTGGGTGATGCAGTGCTGCCCTGCTGGTGGGGTTCAGTGGATCTCTGCCTTGCTCCTCCTTTTCATGGCTCCTCATGGTATTTCCTCCTGAAAGCTTTTCAGCTATTCTTCTCAGTCCCAAAAGGCCGCAAGAGATCCAGATCCGTGCTTCAACTGTTTCCAGCCCAACTCTCAAGCCTCCTTTCCAAACAACTGCAATACGCGGCGGAAGTCGCAGCGGAAGTAAGTTAAAATGATGAGGTGCACAGAAGCTAAAAGAATGATGAATGTACAAATTTCATCCTGTTTCAGAGTCCAAACCAAGGAGCAGGTAACCTGCAAACAGAAGGCTGCTCAGAAGAAAACACGGTGAGGGGTCAGTTAACCACAGACTTCTACATGTGAGAGCTGGAAGAACTCTGAGAGGTGAAGTGCTGTCTAGCCCAGGGGAGAAAACTGGTATCCTGAGGGATCATTGCGCAGATCTCTGTGCGTCTAAGTGCTCAGTGGGGTGATTTTAAATGGAATAGGGATGTTTTTAGAGGGGCCTTAGCTCTTTAGATTGACACAGTCTTCACTATTTTCCCCTTTTGTTCATTGGTGCGTGCTTCTTGTAAGCATGTGAGCTTACGGCCCTTGCCTGGTTAAATCATTTTATTTTATAGGAAGCTCCTGAGCCCAGAATGTGACTCGCCTGACCTAGAGAAACATCTTACTTGCCACTGTGCTCTGAAAGCATCTCCTCAGATTAGTTCATCGCCTATTAATTATTAGTTTACCTGCTGCTCATTTTATTACACAACATGCTCCTTCTTACATACTTCGCTTTCCGCTAGAGCGCTTCTTCCTTCCTTCCATTAGCGAACAGACATTTTAGCTTCAGATGGCTGATTTAAGGCCAATGGGTATAAAATGTGATTTTATACCCATTGATTTTGACTTAACTGAAACAATTAACTTTCTATAAATTTTAACTGTTACAAAGAGGAAGAAGTAGTTTTGAACTCAAGTAAGTTCTGGTATTGGAAAGGATCGAGTCAAAGTCAGCCACATTGAGGAGGGAGCTCTCATGTGTGATGAAAAGTTGACTTTGCGATCTCCACATTTCCTTCTATGATGCCGTTAAGAAGCTTGTGCCAACCCTGATCTGTGTCTAGAGAGTCTTCTTGTTATTTTAACTGCATCTATATCTGAATCTGGTTCCATTTCCAGAGCTAGACCTGCACATTAGCTCGTGTCTACACTATGTGTCATATGACATGCAAATTTGTACATTCACATTTGCTTATTATAAATGTATCTAGCATTTACTGCGAGTACTGTGGTATTACAGACGTAATTGAGGTTATAACAGTAGGCTGGAACATGATTACTTTCACAAATAGACATACCAATGAGGCTGTCAAAATTAAAAGACAACATTTTGGAATAAATAAAAAGTGTAAGAAATGAGGATTCTGTTAGATGCTCTTAGATTTAATCTGTGAGTTCATGAGACATCCCAGGGGGGACATTTTCTAGTGTTTAGAACTTTGTCCAGAGCAATCAGTAACCTTGTATTTCAGGTTGTTGTAGTAATCTAAGTAAAATATTGCTGGACCTGGAAAGAGATTGTAGCCAAAGCTTTGCAGGAACAAAGCTTTATTTCAAAGGATTGTCTGTATACTTATTTAAATAACTGTAAATAGTGTACAGACTTTGTTTCCATTTTCTTTCTTTTCTTGTGAAAGGAAACAATTTTTGTTCTTTAGTAAGATCCTTAGCTAGAAAAATGTTTGGAGATCCATAATGTTAGACAATATGTTGAGGCTCATTGAGATTTTAGGAAAAACTCCCATTTCTTTATATAAAATATGAAGTGGTTTGTATACTTCCTGTAGTTTGGAAGCACCTCACTTGACTGAGAATTTCAGCAGTTTGCTTTTCTGTGACTGATATAGACAGCAGATTGGAATGAGAAAGGAGAAACAGCAAGATGTACAGATCCTCTAGTTTGATCCTTTGTAAATCAAAGGTTATGGAGTGTATATTCTGAGTTGTTTACCAATTTCTTACAGGGGAAATATTTTATACAGGAAACTGGTCAACTCAATGCCTCATAAGACAGTCATTCTTTTTTTCCTAAATAACTACAAATAGTAACAAATTCTACTGCAACAACTTGCACGTAGGAACTTTAGATGTGATATTCCCAGAAGGCAGGCTTAGGTGCATATCAAGAACTCACTGCCAAATTGGGGCTCATAAAGATTTAGCCCTATATTTGCCTCTGAGAGTTACACAGTTTTATCTGTTACATTTAGGTTTTGCACATTCTGAGTTAATTTTTGTACATGGCATGACAGAGGTCTAACTCACTGTTTTGTGTATGAATACCCAGTTGTGTACTGGGTATTCTACTCAGTATCTTATGGGGAAAGAAAACTATTTTATTGCCTCACAAGAAAGACAATGTTTTCCTAAGCAGTTATAATTACCAGCAAGTTTTTTTGAAGCATTTTTCTACCTGTAGAACTCATATCGTGATAAGTACTTCTGAGAGATGGATATGATTACAAATGTTGGAATTTCAACTTCTCTTCTATCCATTGAAAGGCTAGTGCACTTTAGGGTGCATATGAAGCTAACATAGTAATTATTTCTTAAAGGGAGATTTTTGGTAAGACAAAGTGTATTGAAAGAACATGCTTGGAGTTTTGAATTGTTAAGTGAGTTAAGGTAAGGTAGTACACGACAGACCTAAAGATTTATAACAGCACCACCCTAAAAAGGGGAGTGTGTTCATTACCCACAAAGATAGTGCACATGCGCACTGCGCATGGCCCTTCCGTCGGTATCCACTCTCCTCTCTACTCCCCGACTCTCCTTGTCGCAGGCAGCCTCTGACCTGTGATTTAGGTTACCTTTGCTAGAGTTTTATGTAAGTGCTACTGTACAGAATGAATTGGTTTTCATTTAGGTCCTTTCGTGAACAGCAAAGCCGAGGTCCGTACTTAGTGTATCAGCAGCCCATCACTCCTACTGCTGACTATGTTCCATCTGCGGGGGTGTCCGCATTTACTCACTGACCGGATGGTAGATGTGCACTGAGTTGCCACTTTTGGGGTGTGATGAGCGTTTGTTTACAAGTCTGTGTATGAACACACGCTTTCATTTCTTTGGGGTAAATCCTTGGAATGGCAAGACTGGATCATTTCACTTTCTCAGAAACTTTTAAAGGTTTTGAGAAATTGCAAAAAATATCTTCCAGAGTAGTCGCGCCTGGCTCATGTTTACACCAGCTGTGTATGAGTTGCAGTTTCTCTACATGCTCATTGTCATTTGTTACGGTCAGTATTGTTAGTTTTATCCATCTTCACCGGTGGCAGGAGTGTCCCAGTGTGGCCGTAGTCGGTGCTCTCCTAAGTACAGTCACACTGTATTTCTGTTTTCATGTGCTTATTTGTCATTTGTGTAACGTCTTTGACAAAATGTCTGGCGAAACTTTTTGTACAATTTTTTATCCAATTTGTTTTCTTTCCTTTTTTTTTTTTTTTTTTTTTGTCTTTTTGAGACAGGGTCTCTCTGTGCAGATCAGGCTGGACTTGAGCTCACTATGTAGCCCAGGCTGGCCTGGAACTTGCAACAATCCTCCTGCCTCAGCCTCCAGAGTGCTGGGATTACATGTGTGCGCCACCACTACCGGCTCAATTGGTTTACTTAATAGAGTTTTGAGAATTCTTTCTATATTCTGGATATAAGTCCTTTCTCACATACACGGTTGGCAAATATTTTCTCCTACTTTATAGCTTGTCTGTACATTCTCTTATGCATATCTTCCCAAAAGCAGAAGTTCTAAATTTTTATGTGGTCCTTTTGGCCATTGTGTGGCTTTTTTCCCCATGTATTATGTCTAAGAAATTTTTTGCTGAGCCTAGAGTTACAAAGTTTTATCATTTTATGTTCTACACTTTATCTAAGATTCATTTTGTGTTAATTTTTGCATACAGTGCGATGTGTCAACTACATTTTTTTTTTTTTTTACGGTGAATAACCCAGTTGCTTCAGTGTCCCTTACTGAAAAGACCATGTTTTCTCCACTTAAATGATTTTGTACTTTTCTCAAGCATTATTTGCCTGTGGGGCTCTGTCCTGCCCCACTGACCCGCTTATCTGTCTTCCTGCCGAAAGCACATTGCCCTGGCCGTGTGACGGCCATGAAGTCTTGACATTTCTCTCACTGGTGTTTCATAGTTTGCACCGTACAAGTACTCACCCTTGCACATTTCATATTTTTGATGTTATTGTTAGTGGTACTGCTTGTTAAACTTTAGTTTTCAATGTTTTATTATCAGTATATAGAGATACAAGTGATTTTCTATATAGATTTTGACTCCTCCAATCTTGCTAAAATTGTTTATTAGTTCCAGTAGCATTTTTTTTTTTGTAGTTTCCATAGCAGACTTTTGTAATATGTAAAGACACTGGCATTTCTCCCTTTCCAGTTCGGGTGCATTTATTTCTGCCTGCTTTTTTAGCATTGCTTTGGCTGGGATTTCTGGTACCGTGTGACTAGAAACACTTAGAATAGGGCCTTGGTAAAGGGCGCTTCTTGCTTCTTGGATGTGGTGCTTGTTGAGCTTTCCACACCTGTGGTTTATAGTTTAATTAAGTTTAGATGCATACTGGGCACAATTTCTTACATTCTTTTCTTTTCTCCTGCTCTCTCCTCTCCTTTAAGGACTCAGTGAGAGCTGTGCGAGAGCCTTTGATGTTTCCATGTTCACTGATGGATTTTCACTTAATTTACAAATTCTTTCTGGATCTTATTTCAATCACTTCTAATTATTTGCCTTCAAGATCGTTGATATTTTCCTCTGCAGCATCCAGTCTGTGCTTAACCCAGTCGAGAGGACTTTTTACACCTCTCCCACTGCATGACACCCTTAGGACTGTTCTACTCAGTTCTTTTGGACACGAGGTGCTTTTCCATATGGCTGGGAATAATAGGAACTACATGGTGTAATAGAAAAATCGAGTGTGTCATTCAATTACAAAATATTACAATGAGAGAATGTCGCCATTAATCTCACTCAAAATACCCCCCTCACTTCAAATACACTTCTCCCATTTTTCTTGCCAATTCCTGAAATGGTTCTGGAAGTCATTTTTGTGGCTACCTAGATGTTGTGGATTGAGTCAAAACATTTACCTCTCCCAGTCATTTTGACTTTGGGGCAGAGCCAGAAATCACAGTGCTGGCCCCAGTGAAGAAGATGGACGAGGGCACACAGTAATGTCTTCATGCGCCTGCCTTTTTTGCTAGACGGCACTCAGCAGCTGGAGTCACTGAATTTTTTATTGCACCAAGGAAACACATCCATGGAAGACTCCTTCCAGAAATACATGAGAAAATGGAAAGCATGATGGGATGTGTGTGAAGCGAAGGGGAGAGTTTTGAGAAAGATTAAGGGCATATTCATTTATCATACTTTCTGACTGATCACCTCTTATATTTCTGAGTCTACATGAGAACTTTGCCTTACTCCCTATAACTGTCTAGTGGATCGCTTGCCATGATGTTGTGTAGTTTCATTACTAATCAGTAGTCTACTACATATTGAAATGGGTCTGCGATGGATCTCAATAAATATTTCTCTCTCTGTGTAGTACTTGGGCATTTATTCAGAGGATGCACCTGGTAAGATGATATATAACTTTCAAGCTAGGGATTAAGAAACTTTTTTCTACTCTTTATTTCTTCTGTAAAGGGTAAATATTTTAGGTTGTGTAGGCCATATGGTCTCTGTTGTGACTGCTGAACTCTGCTATTAAAGACTGAATGTATTTGCAGTGTGTAAGTGAATAAACATGGCAATGTTCCAATAAAACTTTATACACAAAAACAGGTGGCCGGACAGATTTGGCTCACGGGCCTGAATTTATTCATGACAGTGATAGCAACTGTGACTCTGTGTGTGCATGTGTGTGTGTGCATGTGTGCATGTGTGCTTGTACATGTGCACATCTTGTAGTTACTATTTCTTAGATTAGATTTGTGACAATCTTTTTCCAAATTCAAAGCAGAAAGAAGAACCTGTAGTTACATAAACTTTTCAAATTAGTGTACCTTGACACTTTCTTTCATTACTTTCTGCTTCTGTTTTTGAAATGCTAAGTACTGAATCCTTTAATGCTGACATTTAAACTAATTGCTCTTTAATGTACATTTGACATATGAGGCAACATATTGCAATCTAAAAATAATTAAGATAAATAATTTGCTTATCCTGCCATGGAAGAGACAGACCATTTTTCATCCCTCTCCCTCCCTCGCAGTGTCTAATGCAGGGTGTCTTGAAGTAAAAATGGGGAACTGGTATTTGCCATTAACCCTATGTCTTGATGTCACTGGGTGTACAGCATGGAGTGGCAGTAGCTAGTTCTTCAGGGTCCTTTCTCTGTGGTCAGCAAACCTCCCCAGATGGGGCTGCATCTCAGGGTCTGTGCTTCTGAACTCCTCTGGAGCAGTTTGGCAGGCAGCCAGTGTGCTATGAAGGATTAGATTCTGTCTCTCTCCCTTTACATAAACCCCAGAGGACTTCCCTCTTCAACTTTCAGAAGACTGGCTCCAACCACCCGATCCAACAAGTGGGCCCATTTGTGAGTTGAACATCTTGGGAATTATGCTATACAAATAGGTCATAGTTGAATAACTGCTATGTGCAAATTGATTTCTCTCTTTTGGGGAAAAGAAGCAACCCTCATAGTTTTCTCTAAAGGGTTTATGCCACCATTTAACAACTGTCACAGTGGCACAGTGCAGTTGTGAGTAGAATGGATCATTTGTTTCTCTGGGCACTTCATTCGTAGTTATAAAGTTAGCTGATCATATTTCAAAAGCCTGCTGTAATGCATGTTCTTTAAAGGAAACCATTTCTGCACTGTGCTAAGCAAGTGGAAGTTTCCAGCTTTCTTCTGTGTGGTTATATATTAGGAAACTGAATGGCCTTCCAATATTCTGGCACCAAGGCTATTTGTTAGTTCTTCATAAGTGTAGATTTGGGATATGCTTTAATAAAATGCATGTGCCCTTTTTCTATATTATGTTTCCATGAACAGAATTATATTTTATGAACAGACATATCATATTTTAATAAGTAAATATTTAACATTTATTATATATGTTTGCTTTGCTACAAAGCAAGCTCTGTGATAGCTGATACCATGCACACATTTCTTACCATCGTATCTTTTACTGGTTGGAGACACCCATCACCTAGTATATATAGTTTAAGTATTTGTGGGAAATGAAATGGAAATAGTGAACAAATCTTATTTGGTCAGGTCACTGAATAGCTCTGTGTGTGTGTGTGTGTGTGTGTGTGTGTATGCATGTGCATGCATGTGTGCATGCGTGTGTGTGTGTGTGTGTGTGTGTGTGTGTGTGTGTGTGTGTACTGGGGTATATGTACTGAGGAGTGAACCCAGGGCCTTGCACTGGCTGGCCTCAAACTTGCAGTTCTCCTGCCTGGAATTACAGGCCCATGCACTGTGTCTAGTTCTCTGTAACTACTGAAATGGAAAGAAAGGTGAGAATGTTTGTAGAAAATAGTAACTTCACTTTATGTTGATTAAAGGTGAGTGTCATCTCTGTTAAGTAGGGTTTAAGTATGTAGTTTACTCTGTCAAAAAAGTCTGTGGCGGTGAAACAATTTATGGACAGCACCAGAGAACATGAGACTATTTGAGAAAATCTACAATACGGAGACAATGAAGAAAAAGGAAGGATGGTAGAGGAAGTGTATACGGTTGGATGAGGCAGAAGGACCTACTTTATTTAATGCTGTGTAGTTGTTTTCATTTTGTTTTGAAAACTAATGCCAAGACTTCTAGCTCAAAATATGAATTTGCATTTTATTTTGATATGTATGAAACATAAGAATCCCCATATAAAAACTCCATTGAAACATACAGAAATTATAGGCAGACCCAGTATTTTGCTTATATCATGCAATACACCCATCAACAGATTTATATATTAGTCAAAGTTTTTGACCAGGCATTTAGGAACCTGGTTCTAATAAAATGATAGTAACTATTCAGAAAAGTCGTATCAGTTTTCAATTTCCAAATGCTTGTGAATTTCAATCCTTTGTTCTTACTAGTTCTTATCTTTAATGAATTATAGTTACAAAATGTACCTTGGATTATAACAGTTCTTTGCAATTTGCTTTAGGGACCAATTTTCATTGCATGTGTCTGAGGTGAATGCTCCGTGGCTGAGGTGAATGCTCCGTGGCTGTCAGGGGCAGGTACCCACCTGTGTGTGTTAGATGCCTCCTGTACACATGCTGGTACCCAGAGTGATATGCTACAAACTGATCGTGATGGTAAACTTGCCAATTTTGCGTGGTTTTTTGTTCAAGCTTAACTGTGAAGCATATTGATGACTAGCTTTTTTTTGTTGTTTGTTTTTTTGGAACTGGGAATTAAACCCACGACCTTGAACTTATAAGGCAGGCTCCATGCTGCTAAACTATATCCCCAGCCTGAGACTAGCATTTCTGTATGCTGCTGATGCAGTGAAGTTTCTATCAGCAGTGATCTGGTATGCATCTCCATGGGCTAATTTCATACTTTTTTTTCCCCAATTCTATGTTCGGTGACTTCACCTTGGTGGCTTGAAATTGACCACAGTGATAATACTTACATCGCAGAAATTAGCAAATGTCACTCATCAGGGATGATTCTTCTTACTTTTCAAAGTGCCAATTTACAAATAAGATGCTGTCCTAATATACTAATCCTCTTGTTTCTGAAAATGATTTTTGCCTTATAAAATATTTTATCTGATATAAAAATAGTTCCTGGAGATTTCTTCTGGCTATTTGCGTGACTTCAGAGCACAGTTTTCCAGGGAATCTTTGATAGGCATCTGCCAGATATCTGGATGTGCTACCAGGCAGGATTACTGTTTAAATTTAAAATATCAGCTGATTACCAGAACAGCTAACATAGAACAGATGGGAAATACTTGGCGTTGGCAAGGATGTGGAGCAATTAGAACTCTCTTATACCTTGTTTGTGTAAGTCGGTGTGACTGCTAACTACAAAACTACCTGTGCATGTTCTCTGACCCAGTGGTCCCTCTCACAGGTAGAAGTGAGAAGCACACATATATACTCCCAAAACACAGCAGCATTGATCATAATAGGCCCGACATAGAAACTAAGTCTTGGTTACTTTTCTCTTGTTGCTGAGACAAAATACGCAATGCCCAAAATGAAGGAAGGAAAGGTTTATTTATCTTACAGTTTGTGGAGGTTTCAGTCCATACTTGGCTGGCTCAGAGGCAGAGTGGCACATGGCAGAGGGCAAACATTCATGGAGACAGAACACAGCAAAAACAACCAGCACACGGGAAGAATGGCTGCAAGCAACCTCTTTCCTTCCCTTACCTTGTAATCAGGCTACCCCCACCCAGGGGGCATGTAGCTCTCACACAATCTCCATGCCCTCCTCTTCCACAGGCTCAGGATGTATACAAAGTAAGCACCCTGGCTTCCTGCTGAGTCACTCAGCCAAACCTCTAGACTCCCCAAGTTGACACATGTATCAATCATAACACTAAGCAAAGTCAATCAGTAGTAGAATGGTTGAAAAATTTACTCAAGAAAAAACTACAGAGCAATGAGAACAAGTATGAGCAATTGGAATAAATTAAACAATGTAGAGAAAGAAGACAAATATTAGAGAATAGATACTGCATGATTCCACCATTACTAAGTTTAAAAAGTTGTGAAGCTAATCTTTGCAGGGAGAGTCACAGTAAGAGTTTCTCCTCGAAAGGTACAATGGTTAGAAGTGGCTATCCACAGGCCCTCAGCTTGCCACTAGCATTCAGATCTTTGATACTGGTGTTTTCAATTTGTGAAACCTCACCAACCTGTTCACTAGTGTTTTCCCTTTGTGTGTATTCAATCAAAAACAAAATTAACTTTTCACCTTTGGACATTCAAAATTAATGCTTCAGACTCTAAGCTCACGTAGTTTTGGGGCTTGCCTGTCTTCTCTGGGCCTGTGTGTTTAGATACAGTCCTTCTTTCTCCTTCATTTAGAGTCAAAGCGGGAGAACAAGTTGCCTTGTCCATCCCTGTAAAGCGGCTTCCTGTCTGTCTTATTCACCCTGTCATCAATGTTACAGCGTTTCTGGGCTCTAGTTTTATACAGGCATCTCAGATCTTATTCAGATGTGAAAACCAAAGTGTGAGACCACCTGAAATTCATGAATGTGCCAAGGACAAACACTCGTTTAATTGCCTGTCTACTTTTCAGGAATCTTGTTTTTTACTTTAAGGTGTTTATCATTTTTTTCACCGAGCTTGGTCCTTCATGCATAGGAGTAATATTAATATTCCATCTAGAGCTCTTGTATGTTTCATAATGCAGTGCTTGAGATCTTCTTTCTGTAATACTTGACACACAGAAATCTTTTTCCCAAAAATCTTTCTCTTTTGGTCTTTGGGGGTGAAGGGGACGAGAGAGAGACAGACAGACAGATAGAGACAGAGACAGACAGAGACACAGAGAGAGATTGGATCTTTACTTACTTTTTCATTACTGTCTATTTCATTGAGTAAGACTGTTGGCTTTGTTCTCTCATCTGTAAAATGAGAGCTATGATAGTCTATTTTCTAACTGTGTCTTTGATTTTAAAATTAGCGAAGTTATTTTTAAAAAAGGTCTTGGATCCATTGACTTTTATCTCTTTTTTCATTGTTAAATTAATATATTGTTTATTTTAAGTTATTAATGTCCTCTGTTTTTGTTCACATAGAATTAGTGTATGGATGTAAATTATCATTTTACCTAAAACTATTAACATGCAATATCTATAAAAAGATATTGTTCTTTTCTTCCAGAAATGGCAATGCTACAAAATGAATTGACTTTACCATTACCACCACAGCCCAGGCTATATTGGTAGTATACTTTGTGAGTAATGTCATATTTAAGCTCATTGTTTATGAATTTTTCTAGTGAGTATGTGTGTGTGTACCACTTTTCCAAGTGGCTGCCTAAGTAATAATGAACAAGGACTATAATAATACAATCATAAAGCAATGAAATAATTTAGGAATTTAAGTAAAAATATTTATTTTACTGCTTTCTACTAACTGTAAGTGGTAGATACTGGAAGACCCACATAAAATGAATTAATAAACTCAAATTTTAGAAATTCAGTAACCGCCTTTGGTCTCACACAATAAAAACATTCTACTCAGTTCTAGGGGCTTAAAATCTATTATGTAGCTGCTATTTCTATGACAGAGTGAGTCATGAAATTTCTATTTCTATCATAAATAAACTCAAAATTTGGTACTGTTTTATGATGCCTCTTTATATGGTTGTGATATTTTATTTTACCTTCTTTTGTGTTTACTTTGACAAGTATGTAAAACTTAACATGTCTATGTAATCAAGTTCATTGTAAGTCTGAGGTAGGTAACATGCTGTTGTAAATATTATTTTAAGTGAGTTTTTAGCACTGATCTAATCATTATCTTTATTACAGAATAAAAAAAATACTTATACTAAGAATCATAGCTTGGCAGTATAAAAAGAACCCTGAACTAGAGTCATAGCTATCACTTACTAACTTGAACCCTGTGAAATTTCAGGTAGAAATTATCTAGTATTATTTATTACATAGAGTTCTACATAGCACTATCTGTGTAATGTGGGAAGATGACCTTATCCCTTGTACAATGAGAATATTGCCTGAGTTGGTGTGGCTGGCTGCCATAACCATGGCAGTACGCAGCACTGCCTTGTAAGCTACAAAGCACCCTAAATATGTTACAATCATGCTTCTGCAGAGTGTTGTGGATTCTAACTTACACCTTCATTTTAGGCCATGTGATACTAGCTTTGCCTAGAATTAGATTTGCATGGATTAGGAGCGGAAGAAATACTAAAATATAAGAGTAGAGGTTGTGCTGAAACATCCACACCATATAGGGAAATAAAAATGTCACTTCTTAGGAAAGAACACATTAATAGTATGTGTGAGATTTTACAATAAATTTTAGAAGTGATTGGGCTGGTCATTTAGATAATGGAGTTTCTTCATTATTATAACATTCTCCTCCTTCTCATTATTTGCAGATAACAGTGATCATCTGCAAATAACAGACTCCTCCCGAAACAGTCTACATTCTTTATCTGGAGGAGTACAGGAGTACAAAGGAGTGACCAGGCTTTCCAGGACTTGGAGCGTCTAGAGAGGCTGTGCTTCCTCCAGATGCCAACGGAGGTCTTTACCCATCACCTGGCAACAGTCTACGGTAAAACTGTTTCACACATGGACTCTGCAATGCTTATGGACGAACAGTAAGCTTATTATAAAAAAGACTAAAGCAAAAGTAGGAATTCATTAAATGCAGGTGGGTTGGTATTTGAATAAAATTACATATGCATACACCATGATGAAGCAAGCTAGAGTCTGTTTGGCAAATGTATTGAAGTCCATGTGTTTCCTATATATGAGCAAGTGAAACAATACCTCCATGTTAAACCCAAGATATCTGTCAGGCAAGCATCAGCCCCTGAGGGGTAGGGGCAAAAGACACATGGACACAGAACCTGGTGGGCCTGTTTACAAAGTCTTAGACTGGCAGGCCTCCCAGCAGGAGCGGAGAAGCTCTGTGAGCGGAAAGGCAGCGGACCGTGGAGGAGGTGCTGGCTTCGGGATGGAAGACAGCTGGAGTGCGGAGCGCGCAAGGAGCCGGAGCTGCCCGCGCTGAGGGTACTAAACTGTGACGTCACAGCTGGCTTGGGTATCACACAGTTCCAATTTCATGCCTTTAGAAACAATTGCTCAATGGTTAGTAGGCAATTAGAGGAATTCAA
The DNA here is from genome assembly GCA_004027595.1 of Dinomys branickii. NCBI lineage: Eukaryota > Metazoa > Chordata > Mammalia > Rodentia > Dinomyidae > Dinomys > Dinomys branickii. The sequence goes on along the minus strand of PVLD010006088.1, from coordinate 64,702 downwards.
GACGAAGGCATTTTGTTGCTTGCATCTTTTTTTTTTTTTTGTCGGTTTGAGACAGGGTCTCACTGTGCAGTTCAGGCTGGTCTTGAGCTCACTTTGTAGCTCAGGCTGGCCTCGAACTTTCAGTGATTCTCCTGCCTCAGCCTCCCGAGTGCTGGGATTACAGGCGTGCGCCACCACACCTGGTTTATCTTTTCTGAAGACGACCACAGGAAACACAATGTAATGTAACCTACAGAAAATCCTTTGCCGATTAGGGCTCGTGTGCACTGTTGAGAAAACACCCCGCTGGGCAGGTAGAATGGAGTCGTGCAGTCCGAAGTGTGTCACGTCTGATGTCTGTTTTCCTGCTCCCCTCAAAGCTATAAAGAATCGGAGGCAAAATGCACTGTGTTAGCAATGATAGCTGATTCTAACCTGCTCCTATGCCGTTCTATCCCCTCTGGATTGAGGAGTCAGAATTCCAATTAGCACCTTTAATATTTGTTGCAGCATTTTGAATTTGTGTTTCCCGTAAAACAGGGACTTTGTTTCAAAAAAAAGATAAACAGAGGGGAAAAGTAAAAATGTGAAATGGGTTTAATGACTTGTTTATGACCTTCACGTTTCACACAGGTGAGAAACAACACTTAGAGTTAGAAATAACTAGGTTTAAATTCTATTGCTAGTATCTTGTTAATTATAGGCTATTATCTAAAATCCTTGTAACAATCTTATGAAGTAGGTAATTAGAAAATGCATCTTCTCCCATATCTCTAGCTTTTAGTTCCTCAAAACTTCTCCAGTTTGCTCCTGTGGACGCTATAATTCTCCCGAACTCTCAGCCCATATGTCTCCTTGGTGGAGTGTCAACCTTCCGCCAAGCAGAGCATGGCAATATTGACCTCACAGTCACCCCCGAACATGGTGAAATTAACTCTGCTTTGTGCTCACCATCCTTGTTTCTGTGAGATGTGTTTTATTTTTATGAACTGCTACTCGTCCCTTAGGTAAAGTTTCTTTATTTCCCCCTTTCTGTTCTTCCAGGAAGCTGGTTTGCAATACTCCTTATGATTGTGACTTTCTGTCTTCTACCCCATTGCTAGCAGGCTAACCATTTGATTAACCGATCTCTCTTTGAATTCATGTCCATGACAACAGTTGCACTTTTTATCCTGTCTGGAAAAGAAGCTACATGAATCCATGCACTTCTCCAGTCTCTTGTTTTGTATCTTCTCCCTTCTCAAAGCCCCCAGTCACTATCGGTACAGATTTATACTGTTCAATGGCTTCCTGCCTGCAAGCACTGGCTTGAGTTTGTGTTCCCCCATATTCATAAATTGCAACCCAATCTTCAACAAAATAGAATTATAATAAGGTGAGGGTTGTAGGAAGTGATTAGGTCACAGGGCAAAAACTCATGAGTAGGGTTAACATCCTCATAAAAGAAGCCTAGGTGAGTTTTGTTTGCTATTTCTACCTTGTGAAGATTCAATGAGAGTCACTGAATCTGCTGGCTCCTTGACCTTGGGCCTCCCAGCCCCTAGAAGAAATAAAGCCATCAATCATGGCATTTGGTTACGGCAACTGGGATAGACTGCAACTCACATCACTGTGAAAAAAGAAGCAGTCGCAAGAGGCTTCACCAGCTCCTCCCTTAGCGGTCCATTCACCATCTGTGTAGACACCAGCTTAGTTCACCATCTGTGTAGACACCAGCTCCTTCCACTAACGAACCCAGCAGAGCTGTCTGTCTCCCCTCTCTGGTGTATCACCCGTGTTCATTCTCTGTTGGATCACTCTCGGCAGCATATGAGGAGTATTCCTTACATTTTACCCTGTGCTTGGTAGTTGGCTTTCTACCACTATGACAAATACTCAACAAAATTAATTTACAAGCAGAAAAGGTTTACTTGGGCCACAATTTTAGAAGTCCTCATCCATGAGCAGTTGCGGGCCAGCACAGTGTGGCAGCAGCACATGGTGGATCGGCGTGGTAGAAACAAGAACTGCACACAGCTCAAGGCCTGAAAGCAAAAAGAAAGGGGCGGGAGGGGGGCCAGGGCTCCCCCAGCATTCTCAGGGCCTTCCTCCTCGTACCCCGAAGGCCTCCCTCCAGACCCTGGCCCCTAAAGGCTCCATCGTTGGCTCTGGTGCCACCCTGGAGCCCAGAGTTTAGTATGTGTCTTTAGGGGACATCCAGGATCCAAACTGTAGCGCAAACAGACACATCCCTCTAGACTCTGTTCTCTTCAAACCACGGCTTCGTCTTCGTTCACTGCTGACTGTGGAAACTCCTTTAAAGAGTCATTAGCACTTGTTTCTCTTCTCCTCTGTCCAAGTTTCTCTCTTCACTTTAGTAAGGTCTTTGGCCTCTGTCAGTACACTTAAAATCTACTCAAAAGAGTCATCAATGACTTTCGTGTTGCTAAATCCTAATGTTCAGTTCTCAGCTTTCATCTCCCCTGACCAACAGCCAGCACCTGACATAATTGATTCTCTTTTCTTTGACCATTTAACCTCAAATATTCAACTTAATTAATGTAAAGAGCCAGAATTACTAGCTCAATTCATCCAATTTTTTCTAGTATCCTGATTATAAAATCCTATTACCCAATTCAGTTCTTCATTTCAAAGATGCGGCAAAAACAGTAATTGAATTACTAACCTAAAAATTCTTATCAACTGAACTAGTCAGTTTAAGTGAAAGAATTTTTTTCATTTATCCAGAGAATGACCTTTCTTATTTTCTTGCATGGATATGTGAAGCTGAAGAATTTTGATCATTAGGTTGATTTTATAGTCGCTCTGTTAGTAAACCTATGCATTTGTTGTCAGAGTATCGATTGTATGGTGCTTTTGTATATTTCTCCAAACTGAAAGCATTTAGAAAGGGCAAATGTAAGGAGTGACTTTCATTGAATTTTTCTTGCCTAAGTTCCTACCTATTTAGACTTAATTTTATTTTTATTCAAAATTATTATCCTACATATGTTAAAATAGTTTAAGATATTAGGAAAAACCCAACAAACATAGCAGAATTGTTCATGTCTTTAAAGCAACTGTACAGAAAATACTTATCATACAAAATAATTTTCTTCAGTGCACAAATATCCTTTGGCTTCTTATTAGATATTAAAACTTTTAGATTTTATAATTGATTTAAAATTATTCAAAATGAAGCATATCTGCTATTTCCATTTTTATTCATACTTCTAGCATAGATAAGAAGAACTACATGACTGCTAGCTCTCAGGGGCACAATGTCTGTTAATTAAACTGAGAACTGAAGACAAGTTTGAAGATTTTGTATGCAAAAACTTAGAGAAATTATTGATACAAGCGAATTTAATTATTAAACTTTTTGAACAGCACAAGTAGTTCATGGATGAATGAAAAAAGTCTGTTAGAAAAGTATTACCATTGAAGTCCTAGATAATATATGAATGTAGTATATATTTGCTTGTATAATTTAAAACATGAATTACATTAAATTAGCTTAATCATTTTTCTTCCTTGAATTCTATAGGGAATTTTAAAATAATGAGTTATTTAAATGTACCCACTAAAGAAGAAATAAAACAACGGCTAGAGTTTGAGAAGCTAATTTCATTTTGGAGCTGAAGATTCACATGAACAATAATTTACAAGAATGTCAGTTTAGAGCACCAGCAAAACACATAGTTTGGATAAATAAACTTTAAAGTCATGATTGTATATTGCAGAATTTCATGAGAATCATTACAAATCTATGATGAAAACCATGTCCAATGATACTACTGAAATATTATATCCTTGAGGGAGAATTTAATCATCATAAGAAAATTAAAATCTCCTCGCTCCGTCTCTGTTTTTACTTTCTTTCATTCTTTCTCTTATCTCATTTTGCCTTCCAAAACAGATTCAACTACTTTACCTGTAGGAAAACATTCTTGGAAAAGTAAACTGTTGAATTTCTATTATTTGCTGGATGGGAAACCCTGATATGATTGATAAAGACTGTGGAGGGGGGAGGAACAAGCAAAATTGTTATTTATATAAAGTAATCTTATTGTAATAATTATAATTGTTTTATGTGAAACCACTCATTTCCTCACGGTAGTGAAAACTGAAGAAATAAAATGTAGTTGGAAAAAGTGAGCCTGGGTAAAATTACAGTGGAGGCCTAAAAAGCGTGGCTGGCAAAGCTGCGTCCCCCTCGGTTGGGAAGTGTTGTAACTTCAGTCCCACGCACACGGGCTGCTCCTCTTCTGGACTCTCCTTTCCTCGTCTGTTATGCTCAGCGGTGGGAATCTGTGATCTCAAAGAAAATCCCAAAATGAAGCAAGTCCATGGATAGTCAGCCGAAGTCCTGAAGGGGGGCTATTTCATTTTGGAACGTGAAACCTAGAGAAAGGAACCGAGCTTTCCTTTCTCTGAGTTAAGCCCATAAAGGCTGTTAATGTGCATGGTGCCTGATTTAGTTCTACCTCCAAACTCTGCCTGGAGTCTCTTATTTTGGCACGTTAATGACCAGGTGCAGAACCGAAGGGAGAGAGACAGGGAGCCGTAAACTAAGAAAGCGGTAGAAGCAGGACTATGTTTAATCCATAACATGAATAATTTGCTGTTGAATGGCTGAAAATGGCCTGTGCACTGTAGCTAATTGCTATCTAATTGGTTTTAGTTAGAAGTCTCCTGTATTTTTTAAAACTTTTCCAAATCTATTTATAGGAGCTATTAGGACAAGGGGAAAGAACTACTGTATTTTAAATCTTCTGTTCTAAAATCCATTGTGTGTAGCAACTATTTGGGGGCAGTTTTCCTTGTCTTTATTTGTATTGCATTTATTCATGTGATTTGGATTAAATCTGAAAGGAAGCATGAAACCTTTTATATGCTTTAGAAAACATACTAAGTGCATTTTTCTGAGGAGCTGCACATACATAAATGAAAACTTAGTGACAGTACAAAGTGGGAAAGTTGATTAAATAAAGAATTTCAGAGCATACACTTGAGAGTTTAAAAATGTGTCTTATATTTAATGCGTATAAAAACATACAAGTATACCATGGTTTCAGAAAATACCATTTAAATCAATGGCAAAGTAATCTGTTAAAATAACAGTATATAGTACAGAGCTGGGCATGCAGTTGAATGAATGAATGATTGGAAAAATGAACCCATGGTGGGAGGCCATTTTATTTTAGTCATTTTAGTGACTAAAGTAATGAGCGATCATAAAAATTAGGTCAATTCTCCCTTACAAGTAAGACTACCAATGATTTTACCACCACAGTTGATCCTGAGATTTAAAGATTGTTGTCAGTTAACATGACAAATGTGTTCAGTAAAAAATTTTTTTTCTCATTTTTTAGTTACAGGAATGTGAGCTAGTATTGACAGAAGTGACCACACATCAGGTTTGTATTACTTCTAAGGTGACAGAACTGAACCAACAAGGACGCAGGTTCGTAAAGATGAGCCATAGGTTTACAATCAGATTGCCTGGGTTGGAGCCCCAGGTCACCTGCTGAGACAAGCTTTCATACATTGCTCTGTGGCTCAGATTCTTCATCTCACAAAGCAAGTAACTGTGTCAAATTCCTATTTTTAAAATGAATCCATAAGTAGCACCCAGAATAATGCCGAGGACATAGTAAGCATTCAAGAAATGTTCACTTGCCCACGCTATATAAACTGAATGTTTACAAAAATTATTCCCAATGTTATAGGAGCATGAAAAGTTAGCATTGTGCCTAACGTACAGGCGAGAAAACTGAGACCTGTTCAGATAAAAAATTGCTTAACACATCTGGAGTAAATACTATTCTTTCTTCTCTCTTCTCCCTCTCTCTTTTCTGCCGCAGAAGTCCTGATTAACAAGTAACCAGTGTTGTCACATTGCATTACTATAATTCCAGGCAGAATCAAAGGTGCTTGACATTTCAGTGAGCCTGTGCAGCTTTACTGAAATGAACTCATGGTTTCTTTTGAGCAGTTAGAAATCTGGAAAATGGCCTATGGAGCTCTGTTTCTTTCCGATTAGGATCCACTGCTCTATATAATTATGTCAAAGAAAAAAGCCTCGAGGTTGTTATTTTATAATTTGCAGCATTTCAATTCTATGTAAATCATTTAAATATTGTCCTCAATAAGATGAAAAGAGTCTTCTTTATTTTTAATGGAGGATTCTTGACTTTTGTGGTTTTCCGTGTACTAAGAATAAGGAGGGTTTCAAGAGTCAGTGTTATAACTGCCTTGCTGTCTAATGAAGAAAGCTGGGCAAATGATGACACGTTTCATATGAAGCCCCGAATGAGTTGCAGAAGAAAATAGCAGTGAGGCCATGACCACTGTTAGTCCTAACACTAACACTGAAGTTTATAATCTACGTTCTGCCTTTTCCAGCGGCCGCTGTTATCATCTTTCTGGAAGGGCTCCAGGGCCACACACAGAGCTGCATACATGACAGTGCCATTTGCGGAGTGCAGCCAAGAGAGGGCTCCTGCGAGGGCACTGCGCACCCTTGCTTCCCAGCCCCCGACACCAGCCACAGTTTCAGTCCCGGCTAAAGACCTATGAAAGTGAAAACAGAATTATGGACAAACACTGTGAAGTTAAAACTTGAGGACAACAGACTATTTTTTTTAGCAGAAACTGCTTATTCATGTCTCTGACTTTGAAGGGTGGTACTTCCTAAAGCCTGTCCTTAAAATTCACCACTTCTGGGCTGACAGAAAACACTCCTTCCTTTTGCAGCCTTTCCTCTTGAGGCCCGTATTCAAGCCTGTGTTCTGACTTTCTTACCCTCTGCTCCTGACCAAGCAGGCACTTTTCTCTGGATCCCGTTTAGTGTCCTTGGGTTCGCCTGTCCCTCCTCTCCACCCTGCCCTCCTCACCTTCTTTCCCCCCTCCTTCTTCGCCTCTGTGGTTTGCTTTCTCCTAGGTTTGGCCAAACGCTCAAAGTGTTCAGGTTCCACGTCTTCCTTCGGGCTTTCTCCTCACTGAGAGAAACACCATGGCCGCCCTCCTTTGCATTTCTCATATCTCTTGCTCAGCAGCAGCCTGGCCCTTGTTCCTGAACTCACCAGGCTATGGCCTTTGTGGTATAATTTGGCAGGCAACCCTGTTCCCCATATAGCTCATTGCCCCATGAGAACTCTTCTGTCTCTGAATAGTGTGTGAAAGTGCATAGGTCGCTGGGAAGAACAAAACTATAAATTCATTTATACCACAGCTGTCAGTACTCGGGTCTAACGTAGGTTTCTGGCATATTTGAATAAATAAGCAAATGAACTGATACTGGATGGCAATGGCAGGAAGAGAAAGAAGGGTTCTGATGATCCTTTTCAAATTCACTGCCATTCTTGGAGGGCTGGAACTGCGGGGGTGGGGGGAGCGATCCTTACGCCTGGATTCCAGTAAGGATCATTCATTAAGCAGATTGATTTTGGGGGCCACTTTCTCCACTGGTTCTGCTGTTGTCACTGTTTGGCTACAGAAATTTTAGAATGTGTTTTCTGGGCTCTTTAGAGTAAATATGCTACTCAAAGCTGCTATATTCTTAAACATGTCTTCGTTATTTTTCCATGCTGATGTATAGTTTACCTAATTACTTTTAACTAACTGTCCAGTAGTTTTCAATGGACTCATTGTACTGGCTCGCAGCATGTTCAGTGGATTCTCAATGCTGGTCTCTTTCATTTTTCCTTGTTACAGGCCCACCTGCCAGGAGGGAGCGAATGAAAGAGAAAGTGCACAAAACCCTGGATTCTGCCTCTGCGCTCTCAGGTTCGCTCGCTTCCCTTTTGCTCAGAACTCTGACTTTGAGGTTAAATTCACATGGGAGGTTGACTCAGTCCTTCCGTACAAATCCCAGCCCTTTCATGACTGTATGACCCGGAGTGTGGGAGGGGGAAAGGACAGTAATTATTTTTCAGTGCTGTGCACTATGAAGTTTATCCTGCAGTGCAGACATTTCTAACGTCCAGCTCCCCAGCCAGCAAATCATGTCAGCTGTGGAAATGCTAAGCTTAGGGGGCTTTGGCATATCTGAATCACATTCAAAACTGTGTAAGAACCTGGATTAGTTAAAATATGCCGGAGATTTAGGTTGTCCCTTAGGTTAATAAAGAAACAACCACTTCAAAGCCAGCCTATCATTGTCTAAGGTTTTACTTTTTTGCCCTCTGTGTGAGTTCAACCCAGAAGTTCAGCCAGTTGACATCCTTTGCTACTTTTCTAGGTTTACTTTTTCTTTTGATGAGAAAAATGAGGCTTGTACACACCATCCCTGGGTTATAACACATACATCGGGTACAAAGCACACACTGTCAGCACTGATTGAAGATGACACCTACACGAATAATTTAGGATAAATGTGATTTTCACAACCCCACAGACAGGCTATCACAGGGAAATATTTCATAATAATTTCTACTTTGCATGAACATAACTGACCCTCAGAATAATAAATGTGAAATTATATAGACTCATTTATTTTCCTAGCAATAAGTTAGTTAGTTATGGCTTTTATTATCATCCATATGGTGGTAAGGAGCATTTCCTTGTACTTTTTCATGGGGGGAGGTTGCTGATGATCCAACCAGGGGTCTTGCCTGTGCTAAGTACATGCTCTGCACTGACTTACACTGCAGCCCCAGTGCTTAGACACATATATTTCATTTTACTTGCAGCAACAAAGTATTATTTTATTTCATTTTATTTCTTTCTTTCTTTCTTTCTTTCTTTTTTTTTTTTTTTGTCTTTTTGGGACAAGTTCTCACTGTGCAGTGCAGGCTGGCCTTGAGCTCACTTTGTAGCCCAGGCTGGCCTCGAACTCACAACGATCCTACTGCCTCAGCCTTCCGAGTGCTGGGAGTACAGATGTGCAACATCACACCCGGCCCAAAATATTATTTTAGTCTCAGCTTCTTGTGTGTGTGAAAACTAGTCAAAATTCACAGGTCAGAACTGCTATTTTTTTTTTTAAACCTGCTTTTAAAAAGGCTTACTTTCTACCAATAGGTGTTTCAAGATTTCTTTATTAAAGCATGAAAGCACAACGGGGAAGTTGCTTCCTATTGCCCTGTTTGCACTTACCCTTAGCTCTCATGCCTCATCCTCTGTACCCTTCCTTCCCCCTTCCTTGCATTTCTCGCTGGCAATAGGCAGCAATCCCCATATTGTAAAAACTTGCTTTTTCCATGGAGATAAAAATAAGAGCAAAAATGATCAGTTCTCCTGTCAGACCTCCTGCATAAGCAGGATTATTTGCGAAAGCTCCTCCGGACGGAGCTGCAGGTTATGATGAGCTCGTACTGGAGATGCCGGCTCCCTGGATAAGGGTTTTGCTGTGCTTGCACTTTGGCATTCTCATGGATGTGAAGTGCGAGGCCACACATGAAAGGCGAGCGGGGTCCAAGAGTCAGCTATTGCTTCCTTGGCCAGTGATTGACTGAGTGCCTGTGCGTCACTCCCTCATTTCTTCCATCTGATAACACTGACATGCTGGAGAAGTGGCAACTTTCTGTTATCTTCTCAGGAGCCAGAGCTATAAAGACAGAACCTCAGCCAAGGCTACTTTCCACTGTCCCTTCGTAAACCCTTTGTAAGAGAACCCTTAGGAGGGCCCAGCTGCTGGGCCCTTTCACGAGAGTGAAAGTGCATAACAGTGTGGGCTATGGAGTGAACGGGGAAGTTGACACAAGGACACTGCGAGAAAGGCTCAGGGAGGTTTTAGATGGTTTTTCTTTGATTTGTCACACACTATTTCCTTACCTTTGAAAAATGGGGCTTAGGTTCCATGGCAGAACTTTCAAATAATAGAAAGGCTGTTCACAGATGTTTAATGAAAAACAATTTTTAAATCCTCTCGTTGGGGATTATTAATCCAGGGAGATGTGGAACTACGGCGGCACCGGAAGCACTTTCTAGGTCACCTCTGCTGCTGCCCGCCCACCACGCCGCTCTCACAAGTCGGAGTAGATGACCACTCCCGCAGTCTTCCACAAATTTTTACGATATTGTAAGCAACACTGTCCAAAAATAAATTGCTTGTATTTATTGTATTTCAAATCTTTAAGCAGGATGAGTGATGTCTTCTTACAGTTTCATGTCCTCGTTTAAGATGGTGTCTTATTATTACAAGTTAGCCTCAGGACATTATGAAGAACGCGGGATGAAGGATATAAAGGTCACACCCGGTCCCGCCACCTCAGAATTGTCCCCAAAACACTGGGAAGAGTGAAGCTCTTTATTTTGCACTTGAGTTAAAGTGAACTGAGTTCTTCATTTATGTTGAATGATTGAGTGATTGATTTCTGAGACAGGGACTTGCTGCATTGCCCAGGGTGATCTCAAACTCCTGGGCTCAAGGGATTCTCTGGCCTCAGCCTGGGGAGTAGCTGGGACTGCAGGCACACATCACCATACCAGCCTCTCAACTGAATTCTTGATAAAAGAAAACAAACTCATTTCTTTGTGCAATCCAGGCCTTTTACCTTTATAAGCTTAGAGAGTTGCATAAAAATAGCACAGGGCTGATCCTTCCAAGAAAGTTATTCTTTTCTAAGGAAACAATTTCTGAAAATGGGGACTGAAATTATAGTTTGCACATTGTAATGCACTGAAAATTCCCTTCTACTTTACTCTAAATAGTATAAATATATCCAATTGCAGGGGTAGAATAAAATTACCACAGGACGTTCTGAGTCTCATTCTTGAGCCAAAATGCTGCCTGTTATACATGGAACCTCCATGAATGGGGAGGGATGGCAAACCAACGTCACAGCCACATTAGTGCTTTATGGTTGACCCTGACTATTGGAAAGAAATACAGTTTCCATGGGGCTGGGGATACAGCTCAGCAGTGCTGCTCCTGCCTGGCAAGTGTGAGGTCCTGAGATCAAATCCTGGTGCCCCCCACAAAAAGAAATACACTTCCTGTTTTGTCACATGTATACACTTAAAATATGCATATTTATATGTACACATGTAAATATGTCTACTTTTTGTGTTTCATAAATTCATCTGCATATGTCATAATTTTGGAACTAGAGACTTTGTTATTTAGAAATATTAGAAAAGGAAGAATTTCCTTTTCATATTAAAAGGAAAATGAACAAAGGAAACTGCAAAAGAAATTACTTTTTTTGCCATACACATACCAGATTTTTCATTTTCACAGACTAATTATGATTTATTAACCTTGTTACCAATGATATCCTGGAAAGAGAGCTTAGGGGAGTTCAATTTTTTTTTAAGAAAATGACCCCAAGATGTATTATCCACTCCCTGAAACTATCAGCAACTTGTTTTCCTTAATATGCAAATATCACAATTCCCCAAATTTCTCAACAATTTCTCTCTCGTTCTGTTTTTAATTACTCATTTATTTGCTTGCTATTTGTCAAAAAGGGCCACTGTAAGTCTATGCTATTTTTTTACATCATCAATTTCTCGTATTTGTTTTCATTGTAGATTTTTATGAAAATCTATCTGCATTACTCTCATCTAGATTTATCGATACGGTTAAATGTACATGTCACCAAGTGTTAACAAGCAAACTGGTATCAGCTTCCTCCTGAGACAGTGCATCTCCCTTTTGTGGCATTTCTGTCACAGTGTATCTGCTGAATCAAATTATGAAGAAACAGACAAACCCAATGTGTGGGGCATTCTACAAAACAACCGGCCTCTTCTGTTCAGAAATAACAGGGAGGACGGAACATAGGGAAAGGCCAGAGAACTACTGCAGATTAACAAAGGCTGAAGGGACATGTCTGTCATGTGCAATGTGTCGTACTGGCTGGGGGAAAAGTGCTACAAAGGATATGATTGGGGCAACTGGCAACTCTTACACAGGGATCATGGATAAAATAAAAGTGTCAATGTTAAATTTGCAGATTATAGTCATTGTACTGTGGTTATATAAGTTCTTGTTCTTAGGAAATGCATTTGAAGTATATAAGGATGCAGAGTATGATGCCTGTAATGTCACTTCATATGATTTAGAAATTTATTTACCCACCCACAAAATGGGAGACAGAGAGAGACACAGGGAGAGACGAAGAAAGAGAGAGGGAGAGAGACTCATGCAAATGTTAATAAATAAAAAACCTGTGTGGAGTACACTGGGCTTCATAATATGTTTCCTGATTTTTATAAGTTTGAAATTAGGCCCAAATGAAAACTTATTAAAAATAAATAATAAATATGCACCCATTTTATTATATTACTTATCTTTATCTATTATATTACTTATTAGGGCTCAATTTAGACCTTAATATTATAGGGTATAATAATCTTTATGTTTCTTTTTTCAACCCAACTCTTGGAGTCTAAATCAATATCGAAAGAATGCCAGCTTTCCTAATATGTTCTACTGTAAGCGAAGAGGAATCTGGTGCAGTGTTATTTAAGTAAGGAATTGTATAGGTTGAATGATGGCACCAGCTGACGGAGACATTGATGTGACATGATTTCATGCAAGCAAAAGACCTCCAGCTGTGGGGACCCAGAGGCCCCTCGAGAAAAGTTTGAAAAGAGAATATCTTATGAAATTCATAGTCTGAAAAATAAGGGCTGCCAATCAGTCTTACATCATTTTGGAAACAAAAGGAACTCTTATTGAAATCAGAATAGGAACACAAGTCTAAAAATGTTCAAACTAATTTTAGTTGCATTTTAATGTTATTCTTTATCTTTTTCCAATTTTACTTTCAATTAAATGCAATTTTCATTATATCTCACATATGATCCGAAGAGCAAAATTCAACCTTTTTGACTATCAGAGGAAAAATAAGTAGGGAAGTGTGCATTTGTGGAGTGGGGGAAAAGAGACAGAGAGAGACAGAGGTTTAGAATATGTTGAACATGTTGAATTATGTACGTGGCAGTGAATTAGATCCTAACAGATTTTAAGGACACAGAGGCTCCATATTTTGTAGAATAATGTTGTATTGGGTGTGCGGTGTTCCTGGAATAGACAGAAGGGTCACTTTGAAAGGTGTGGTTTCCAGAGAAAGTTTAAAGGAATGTTTTAGGTGCAAAGAATAGCAAATGAAAACAAAGAAGTGAGAGAGAAGATAAAGAGTCTTCACTTTCCACTCTTTTGCCCTCTTGGGAGAGGTAAAATCAGGGATTGGAGCTGAGTGCCTCAGTACCTATCTTCACTTCTAGTGCCCAGGAGGCAGAGGTAGGAAGATTGCCATGGTTTCCAGGCCAGCCTGACCTTCATAGTTAGTTCAAGGCCACTCTCAGCTACCCAGCGAGACCTTATGTCAAAGATAAAACAAAACAAAGCAGTACAAAACAACCCAAAAAGGAGGGGGAGGATTTTGGATTACTATGTCTGTAGCTTGAGTTCTAAGTCCTTATCAGTGCAATTGAAAACATTTAATCCCCTCCGGGTCCATTTTGAGGTCTTGGCGGACTCAAACTGGGGGGTTTTCTGAGTCTCTTCTCTATGGCCTGGGGGCGATCTCTGAAGCAGCTAAACTTAAAATTTTCTGCTCAATGATATCCATACCTGCTGCCCTACTGGAATTCCAGAAAAGGTCCTCTAAGGAAGGTCCTGCCACTAAATTAATAATTCATGTCTTCTTCATCATAAGTAATTTCTAATGGGTCTGAGCTTCATCACCCTCATGCTTTCTCAATGATCCAAAAAGATGCCATCACGCACACTGTCTGTGGGCCTTGCGGTTCAGAAGGTGTTCTCTCACTCACTCTTTAACAATATCACCTCCTCAGCTAGAATCTGTTTTCTGGACCTGGTTAAATATATGGTAGACTACGCTTTATTTTTATGTATCTTAAATCCTTTTCAAAATAGTTCTCTCTCATTCCATTAACTAAATGCAGGGTATTTTATTTGGCTTTAACTTCTAGTTTACCAATGGTCAGTTCAACTGCATCTATTCTATCTAATCTATTCATAGAGCTTTCCATTTCTAAAACTTTCATTCTTTTAAAAATATACTTAGTGGTTTTTAGAGTCTCATTTTCTTGGCTTTATTTTCTAGTGCTTTTTTTATTTCTTTAAAATTAGAAATATAATTATGTTATATCCTGGATCTAAAAATTCCATTATCTGAAGTCCACATGATTGGTTTTTTGCTGTCTCTTGTGCTGGTTGACACTCTTTCTCGCATTTTTTCTTGTTTCCTTGGGCCTTTTGCAACAACATTTAGTGGGAATTCATATTCTTTTAATATCTAGATTGAAGATGTATATTTTCCCAGTTTGCATTTGCTTCTTTTGCTAATCTTAGGTTCACAAATTCTTCGGCTGGGCAACTTGAAATACAAGTTTCTGCTTTGTTTTCTGAGTTATATAGGTAGATGGATTTGGACTTTAATAGCATAAACTTTCAAGGGTTCTTTAACTTTAACACTGTGACAGACAAATTTTTGTACTCTCAACTTCCCTGAGGTTGACTAATTTTGTATTTGCCCTAAGGCTGAGGGTAGCTAGATCTTTGATGTCCCCGAACTATGCGGAAGTCTTTCTGTTTACCTTCCTCCCTTAGGCATGTATTTGTCTGCTGCCTCCTGCTCTCCACACCCACTGCAGCTATCCTGGTGGAACCTTCAGGTCTTTAAGGCTCAGCACAAGCCCTCTGAGGGAGAAGTTGGCAAAGGCAGTTACTTAACTTCTGGGTTTCAGCTTTTACTTTACTCTGGGCCTTGGTGGACTTTTTTCTTTCATGCCAGCTCACTAAAAGACCTATCTCATAGATCTATGAAATTAAAGATTTACTTTTAATTTGACATTTTAGTCCTTTTCATTGGCAAAATTCTTTGGGATATCTGGTCTTTAATAGTGCCAGAAACAGGTTGGTGCTAAGCTTTCTAATAACCAGTGAGAAGAGGGAAATCGAATCGATTACACCGTCACAGGGGCCGGAGGAAAAATGCCTCTCTGCTGTGATGGAGAAATGCAACGGTGCTTGGCACTGAGGCCAGACTGGGAGTTTTCTTGGCAGCTAGCACATCGGCACCATCATCCCTTCTATTGTCTGGATGGCGCAGCGGTCCAGGCAGCTGCTCCACTAGGCTTCAACAACACCATTGAGCTTGCCAAACTGGATGGTGTTTTGAGGACAAAGAAGGTCCAGGAAGGCAAGTTATTCTTTCCACTCTGTGTTACACTAGGTGAGATGGGTTCCAAAGTGAAGCAGCTTTTCCAAAGGCTTCTGGATTCTTCTCAGAACTTTTCATTTCCTTAGACATATCCAGACACATTGGAATCTCATACAGCTCAGACATGGAGGACAATTTGTTTTTACTTAAGCAGCATAGAATTTTCCTCTAAATGACCTGAGTAGATGGGTCTATTATCATGTAGTAAAACTGAGTCATAGCATTCTTTACTCTTTTTTATGGCATGGTTCACTCACTCTAAAATATATCTCCTAGTAAATTGAAATGAAAGATCAGATTGGTTTGCAGCTGAAGAACATTTTCTGTAACTGTGAACTAGCGCATATTTTATACCCTGTTCTGGTTATATCTGAAGCTGGTTTGTTAGTAAATAAGCTCATAAATTGAAAGGATGCTTACTCGCTTAGATGACTGCAAGGAGGAAAGAAGTGAGCAACTGTTAGAAGTTTTTCAGAGTTTTGTATTATTATTATTATTATTATTATTTGCAGTACTGGGGATCGAACTCAGTACCCTGCGCTTGCTAGGCAAGCGCTTATTCCACTGAGCTATATCCCCAGCCCCTTCAGAGTTTTGAATTAAACTTGATTTGATGTGTTTTCTAGAATACTAAGTAGATAGAAGTATTAATCCACTCATAGTAAATATATATGACCAATGAAATTCTTGATTTCTCTTTTAATCTATTCAAAATATGAAAAAATATTTATTAAAAACGTGCGCAAGTCGATGTTTGGTAATTCATATTTGGAAATAACAATCAAAACGTGGTCATTTTAAAACTTTCGTACTTGGGAGAGTTGAGAAAGAGGAAAGCCTATATTGTGAAATACAAAGAGTTCAGTGAATTGATAATACCAGTTACCAGAAGGGATTTCTTAGAGTTGAAGGAATAAACTCCTGTCAAAAGAGAAATGACTACCTTGTAATTTAGCTGGAGTTTCCGTACAAACAAAGAGTTGAAAGCAATTGCACAGATCCCTTTGCTTGTGCAGAGAAAACAGAACGAACACCGTAGGAAGCGTTTTCTATCATTTCTCAATAATGATAAAAAGTGCTGTGAGAGTCTCATGAAGTGAATTTGAAAAACTGAAGTAAACTATACCTTATTGGCTGGCACTCTCGCTCAAGATGCACTTTCCGTAACAGACTGGTGATGCCGTCCACACTGCCAATGACCAGGAGCTCCTATGCATTTCCGAAACTTTTGGGTTCCATGAATATCCTAAGTGGTGGTTTCCAACTTGGTTTTTAATCTCTATTTGTCATGTGCCATGTGTGGTAGTAGCAACTGAGTTTATAGCACAGTCTTTTGCTTTTAGCAGTTTGTGTAACTATTCTCTGATTTCTAACCGCTCTTCTCCTATGGACAGCTTCTCCACAGTGACAGAAAGGCCGCATGCCAGCAGAGCATTTAGATCCCAATCTTTCCTTGGCAAACAGTAAGTTATTATCTTAGGCTCAGAATTTTCTTTTTTTCCTTCCTCATAATAGGGGACTGTTCTGCCAGCTAGAAGAGCTCTGTTTAGTGGGAATATTCAAACAAATGAGTAAATTCTAAATCTATGATTTTGCTGAAACTCCTGGAAATAGCCCTAAGAATAGTTATTTTGGTTCTCATCTCCACTAAGTTGGAATTAAATTAGTTCCAATAACACTGTCATGCTAGTTTCCAGTTGGCTGTTTTTATATGAATTTGGGAAACATAAAGAGATAATTGTTCATCCAAACCACTTTTATTTTTTAAGAGGATAATCAATCACTTTTAAGGGTAGGATGGGCATCTAGTTATAGACTGAATGCTTGTACTTGTTAGGTAAGGGAGGTAGAAGATGGGCTATTGATATTGAAAAACTATGTTCTGTAAGTCACATAATAGAAAGTCTATTTTTAAATTGATTAAGTAAAATGATGTAAAATCCCTCAGTTTTAGTTTATTATCCAATTTATAAAATTTCACTGGAGGGTAGTTAATTTTCCAGATTATAAATTTATTTCTTCCAAGCTCAGTATATAATATATAAGATTCACATAATTTATTCTCATTTTAAGCATCATAGTGTCCAAATTCATGACTTCATTTTAGGTACATGTCTAGGGTTTTCAGAAAATGCCAAGTTACCCATCCACATACAAAATACGACATACAAATGACTGCCTGTGTATTGGTTCAGGTATATATGATTTTTCAGGGCCAACTGATTGGTTTAAAAGTTTTAATAAATGAGGAGTTATAAAAAAAAATCTATGAAATCCATCCCATTTATTGCAGTGAGCCTCCCCATATTGTGGACAGCTTTACTCAGGGGCTGTTTTCATCCGGAGAGGAGCAGCCATGCTTTTACCTTCTCAGCATCATTTCCTGTTCTGTCTTCTGTTCCTCCACTCTTAGTGGTTCAGGTGGTGATGTGGATCACAGTGATCAGTTTACTGGTGAGAAGTAACCAAGCCTGGCCATTTACTGGGACAAGGCATACTGACGCCCCATGTTTGGGAAAATACATATGAATCAAGCAATCTAAACGGTTAATATTTCCTAAGAGATTGATATAGGGCTTTCATTGGACGGAGACATCTAACTCCATTGTAGTTGCTAAGTCGGACAGATGCGCGTGCAGCATGACTGGAGTAACAACCGTAACAAGTGGGGCTAAAAGGCAGAGAAGAAGAGATGTGCAGAGAAACAGAGTCGGATCCACCCAGGCTCAAAGATACACCAACCCGAAGACTCCCAGCTAAGGAGTCCTTACGTCCTGCACATCTCTAAGCCGGTTTCAGTTGGATTTGTATTAAGTACAATGAGAGTGTCTTTGATGTTCTAATACAGATCTTCTAGCAAAACTCAACTATTATTCTGCTAAGTTTTTCTGTTGCTCTTTCTCCCTTTCTTCTCCTTTAGTCTGACTGAAAACCAGACAAGATATTTTAAAAGTTGTATGCTAATTTAATGACAAATTTACCAGAGTACGAACAGTGATTTCACAAAGCCATTCAAACATAGACTCCCTACTGAGAAAACACTATGGTGTTTGTTGTTACCCATGGCCTTGGGTAATAACTTTGGGAATAATGCTTTAATTCTCAGCTACTGTTACGGAGTTGAGAGCACCCTGGGAGTTAACCTGCAGGACAATGTAAAGAGGAGCGTATATTCTTCCAAGGCACTTGTAGCTGTCATTTCATTTTTTGAGAGTTATGAATGGAGGTATTGTTGCAAACAGCTGTACCGTGAAGGCATTTAAGCCAGTTATTACTGCCTGTGGTGTCTGCATTCAAAATGCTGCAAACACTGAAGTTATGATTTACAGAGGTGAAAAATGTAAGTTTTATAAGATCTAGCTGTCTGCCTGGCACTGTCTGTTCATGTTATAAGACAGATTTTTTTTTGTAATGGTGATTCTAAATATGAATCCTTGTAATTCCAATGAGTTCAGAAAAGTTGACTAGATTATATGTTTAGCATGCAATAATTTATAATTAATTTACAACACAGTAAAGTAATATGAATATTACTTTAATGTATTTAATTATCTCCCAGTAATATTATATTAACACCTATGGTACATGGAATATAACCTGAAGAATCAGAGTACAGCAAATAATTGAATGTTACATTTCTTGAATGACAATGAATTTGTTTGAATTGAATGAAAATGACATACTTTAAAATTGGAAAAAATAATTGTATGGCTCCAGTGAGAACTCTTTCATATATTGTTCAGTTTCTTTTTTCTTTATAGTAAGGGACCATCTTTAATACTTTAAGATCTAGAGTTAATCCGATGTGTTGGTACATGCCTACAATCCCAGCATTCTGGGAGGCTGATGCAAGAGGATAGCAAGGCTGAGCTCAGTCTAGGCAATTTAATGACTTAGTGAGACCTTATCTCAAAGAAAAATAGAGGGCATAAGGCTGGGGATGTATCTTCTCCAGGTTCAGTTAGAGGGGGAAGGAGAGAGGGAAAAGAAATGTAACTGTGCTATGTGCATACACGAACACTCCACAAGGAATGTAATTGTGTACTGCAAACATGTAGCAATGGAAAAAAATCAATTGTCACACTCAGTTCAGAGAACTTATCTCTACTAAAATACTTTGTTTCCCATTTTATCCCAATTGTGATGTGACCTTTCACTTAGATCAAATTTTCCTTTTGCTCAAGATTGCTGTTAACTTCATAGACTAAGAAACTCCTTGAAAAGCGACTGGATCACAAGGGTACTACACTGAATGTGCTGAATGTGCTCTCAAGGGTTGGGACCAGTTGGAGGGGGAGGAGGATCCCTGAGGGTGAGCCTCTTCAGGATATATATCCTCCACTGAGTCTCGCCAGCTGCACTCTGCCTCTTGCCACCATGGGAGGAGTAGTATTTCTTCACCACGCCCTTTCACCACGACGTTTCTACCCTAGAGCCAGCTGACCCTGGACTGAGCCCTCGGATACCACGTGCCAAGTAAATCTCTTCTAAATTGTGGATGTCAGGAGTTTTCCCCAGCAACGGGAAAGCTGAGAAATATAATTAGTATGAGAATTTCATAATCTGCTTACCCTTCATGCTTCATAACTTATGACAGTAGCTAGATCACTCACAGTTCCTGTACAAGTTAAATGTTATGTCAAAAAATGTTTGCTAAAGGAAAATTTTCCAATTGGTTTGCATGTTAATAGAAGATATGATATCTAGTCAGTTTGTGTGCACAACACTTTTCAGATATTGTTGTGTTGTTTAGCAAACTGAGTTCTTTAATGTAGAAGAATACTATAGCTCAGTGGTGGGGAAGCTATTAGCACTTGTGCTGCAGTAGGTCGTTTGTTATCATTGGGAGCTCTAAAAAGTTTGCATCAGTGCTATAGATCATAGGCTTTTTTAAGGAAGGTGTCTGATAAGTTATCCAATAAAATATTCTTATTTCACAGTGTGTCAGTTAGGATGCTTTGGGCTGCATGTAAAAAAACTGATTCAATTTCCTTAAATAAAAATGGAAAGTTGAGCTCACAAACCTGAATGTTCTGGGTAATAAAAGACATTTTATCCAGGGCTTTGATTTTATGACTAGACCTACATTTCTTTCTGTGGTTATTGTTCCTTCCTTCTAGTTGTGGGCTAAATTCTTAGATAGAGATCTCAAAGTAGAGACTAACACCTCCTAACTGTATACTTCCTAACACTTCCATGAGGAAGAAACACTGAGCCTCCTGATACTTCAAAGAGAATTTCAGAAATGAGTTTTGTTGATCCTAATTGGCCTGACTTGAGTCATGTTGTACTCTTTCTTTTGAATTAATCTCTGTGATAAATGGGATCAGATTTGCTAACTGGCTAAAGTCAATGAGGTTCCACTCGTGGAGCTGTGGCAGGATTACTCCCACGCCAACTGCACTGCAAGAAATTGTGGTTGCTGTGTGTGGTGATGGGTACCAGGGAAGCAAACAGTGAACTGTAAGATGATGAAATCTGAAAGAATTTAAGGGACAGGTCTGATCACACAGTTCACACAGTGTGTAGCAAATCCTCCTGTAGAATATAATTTAAAATCATTCTGTCAACAAAGGTCCGCAAACCACCGTACATATTCATACTGCAGCACTGTGTGAGAGTTGTGTGTCGAAACTGTCACTGTCTGGTATGGTCTGAGACTCAATTTGTAAAAGATACTTGAGATGTTTGATAAAAACTTTAGATTTGTGAGTCCCATTCTAAATTTGCTGAATTAGAATCTGTGGGCATGGTGCTCTAAATTTGTGAATTTCCTGCACATTAAGGATTGAAAATCAGAGCTGTAGGAGTCAAACACAGTTATGGTTAACAAGCATCCCACACTTTTTTCCATCTCTGCCTCTGGGGCTGTATTTATTTATTTGTCTTTATTTTACAGAGAAAAGGACAAAAACAAAGAGGGAATGGAGGAGGTGAAGAGCATGGACTCACTCTGCTCGTGGGCCCCACTGTCCCACCTGGGTCTGCATTTAATATTTTCAATAAAAGTCTTTTTATTGACTTTCCAGTGAAGACTGTGACTGTTTGTAAACTAGACTGGTATCAAATCTTTAGAAAGACCTTAATGACATCAAGTGAACAGAAAGTCTGCAAAAGAGACTGATAGGCAGAGTTGAAAGACATTTGCTTTACACGAATCTCAGCAAGTATAAAAATGGTGAAATTAGGACAAGCAGGGAAAATAGAAATACATTTACTCTGACAAACAGCATCAAATAAAGCAAGCCATTATCCACTTACATTACTTACCTTTCCAGACTCTTCTCAATTGCTTTCTGATGTGACTGGAACATCAAGAGTTTGCTGTATCTGTAGCACGTTGGTGGTAAAAGTAGGGTGTTGACAACAGATATTGCAAATCACACCAATGCTATGTCTTATCATAGGAAATATGGCACTTACTGTGCTGCCTTGTGAGATCTTTGTTTTTATCTGGCAGCACAAATCCCAAGATAAATTTTCTACTTGCTTCATAGAAAAGGACCAAGTCAGGAGTTGCTGTCCCCTATGTAACTCCATAGCTCTTGTTTCCTTATTGGCAACCTGTCCTTGAGGCTCATTGGGGACGGCCGTTGATGTTGCTTTTATATAGCAAACAGTTCTGTGGAAGAATGGTGAAATGAAGATCATAACTAGAATTCACCAGATATTTTCCACTGCATTTCTTGCAGAGCTATAGGGTCGTGCTTATGTGTGTGTTTAAGTCATCTGAGTTTTTCCTTTGCTTATCTGTGACCAGTGCAGCCAATTTGCATTGCAGAATGATAGATAAAAGTGATTTTTTAAAATATTGCTTGAGGAGAAAATAATATAAACAGAGGGATGAGATAAACTCCTGTATACACTGATGAGTGGAAGTACAATATTAGTGGACTATAGTCTGAGATGATAATAGTCACTGAGTACTCATGAACACCAAGTACTCAGTATTAATGAGTGGCATAAGCTATGTTTTCTACAATTTACATGCAGTGATGTATTTGGTCTTCAGAATCACCCTAGAAGAGAGATTTTTCTATTGTGCCCATTTTATAGATGAGGAAACCAAGAAACAAGGAGGCCAAAATTTTCCTGAATACATACATCTTGTAGTAAAGGTGCTAGAATTTGAATCCAGGCAGTCTAGGTCCATGTCTATGCTTTTAATAGCCAAACTGTAGAGTGGCTATATATAATTTTAACATGTCACTACAAATAAATAATTATATTACAATTTTTTAAGGTCCTCTTACAATGAGCTGTATGGAATAGAAATAGGTGTCATAGATAGACAGGTTGGTAGTGCCTCTTACAGTGGGGTTGCTTTCCATGGTTTCAGCTACCGACAGTCAACTGTAGTTGGAAAGTGTTAAATGGAACTTTCCAGAAGTAGACAATGCATAAGCTTTAAATTGCTCACCTTTCTTAGCAGTGTGATAAAATCCTGTTCCATCTGTTCTGCCCTGCTCAGAACAAGAATCATCCCTGTCCCGTGTGATTATGCTGTATGTGCTACGCACCCACCAGCCACTGTCACAGGTATCATTCAACTGGGGCCCTATCAGGATACTGTTGTGGTTCTATTTCATTGTTAGTTATTGTTAAAGTTTATCATAGGAATGCATATAGCATACAGAAAAAGAGAATAAGTATGGGGTTTTGTACTATCAAAGTTTCAAACTTGAAGCCCAGGAATGAATCTCCATGCATAAGGAGGGGGAGTATTATATTTAGTCTTACATGGTAATACAAAGAATTTATGACTAGGATTTCAAGCCATGCACAATTGCTAATTAGCATAAGATTTGGTTTTAGAAGACTTCTAACATGGTGCAGCAAAGACTAGTCTCGGGTATATGGGACAGTGTGGTCTACAGTGACAATGTTCAATGCCATTACGTTGATGGGCTTTTGAGTTGGTTTAACAGTAGTGCTTATGTGTGTGTTTAAGTCATTTGAGTTTTTCCTTTGCTTATCTGTGACAAGTGAAGCCAATTTGCAGTGCAAGATGATAGATGCAGGTTAGAAATTCACCAAGGGTTCTGAAACAACACGTAAGTACCCTAGAGCTGCAGGAGTTCCTCAAGCCTCTGCCTGTCCTGCTGCTGTTGGTGACATCAGTGCAAAGTAGTTAAGAGAGCTTATAGTTTATGTTCCCTCCCAAAGAAGTTTCAACAATGACAAAAGTTTAGTAACAAGGTTAAAAAATCTCATCTTTCAGAGCAAGGTAGTATTTGCACTTTTTAAATATTCCCTTCCACCCTTGCTTGCTCTTCTACAGAGCATTTTACACATTTGCTCTCTTACTGCTTACATAACCAGGGATCTTCTTTTGTACTTAATTTTTACGTGCTGCTGTAATCATTGCTACCTTAATGGCTACCCACAAAACTACCGAGCTCATTACTATTTTTCCCCACTTATTTGGCATTAATAAATAACTTCACTAAGGTGGCTTCGAGCTGTATACTAAATCCCGCCCATAACTTATTTTGAAAATAAAATTTCCCTGCAGTCACATGAACTCCTGTGCGCCTCATCTATTGCTGTTTGCGCACTGTGACAGAAGAACTGAGGAGCTGTGACAGAAGGCCTACGACATTTACCAACCAGCCCCTTAGAGAGTGGGTTTGCCAACTCTAAATTATTATCTTAGTACCCAAATTGATTTTGTATAATTTCATTAAGACGAATCCCAGGGTTGGGAGTATTTGGCCCAAATGCGTGAGCACCACATGATTTCAGTGTATTTCCAAATTGTTTTCGGAAGCTGTTGTATGCATGTATAACACCATCAACGACACATCAGTATGCTTACTTCCACGCAGCTCTGCCAGATACGCATTCTGTCATTTTAAGTTTTTCTTAATTTAATGACTATCAATAGCATACATCCTTTTCCTTGTTTGCTTTTATTTGGAATGAAAAAGACATTTCCTTTTGTACTCACCAGTTGTTTTTGTCTTGTATGAAATATCTGTTCATGTTTGTTATATGCTAATCTATTAGAGTCTTATTGCTTCACTCCTTAATTTGTACGAGGTTTTGAGTGATTTTCTGACTTACATTAAAACAACTCACAATAAGGTATGTTGGCCAGTGGTTTACCGCATACAGATATGCATAAATCACGTAAGTAGTATGTGATTCATTAAAGTAGATAAGTCAGGCTTATAATAATTATGAATGCCACCTTTTAAAGCTAGACTATCTGTGTTACTGATGTAAATAATACCATACCACTAGCTCTTTTATCACTCTCTAAATCTGTACCCTGAACTCCTGAAAGAAAATATGTCTTCTTTATGTAATGAAAGTATTTGCCTACATGGTATTAAATTTATTTGTGAATGACTCATGAAAGCAGACAACCGACTCCACTCTGGTGCTAAATAATAGATCCTTGTTACAATCATCTTTTCTTCTAGATGAACAATGTTGTTGGCCTTGATCCACCCCTACTCTGTAACAAGAAAGGTCCACAGTAACATTGTAGATGGGAAATCTGTGACCAAGTACAGCAGAGCATCCTCAGACTAAAAAAAAAAAGCCTCTCAGGGAGCAAGGAACAGGATTTTACTTACACCCATTTTAATACAAAGGGAAGTTTTTAGGCCCTTACGAGTTGGTGCATTTTGAGGATATTTAGTAGATGCACTTCACCATCAAGTTCATGTGAAGCCCCAACTACGGCTGAGCTGCGGGTCCGCAGCCCCAGGGAATGAGAAGACGGTTCAGCCTGAAGCAAAGACGTAGTCATTCAGGTTTGCTCACAAACTGGATTTCTTCACCCCCCCCCCTTTTTTTGTACTGAAAATCAAACTCTAGACAGGTGCTTGTGCCACTGAGCTACATCCTCAACCCACAAAGCTGGGTTCCTTCCTTCCTTCCTTCCTTCCTTCCTTCCTTCCTTTCTTTCTTTTTATGAGAGAGGCTTTTTTTGTAGATCAGATTGGCTTTGAACTCTGACCTTGAACTCACAAGGTAGACCGAGCACCTCACATTCCTGGTGATCTTCCTTTCCCAGCCTCCAGGGTGACAGAATTACAGCTGTGCAGCATTGTACCCAGAAAAGCCAGATTTCTTAAGTGTGCAGCAAGCCAATAATTTTGAAAGCCAGGCTTTGGTAAGAAGGAAATGTATTTTGTAAATTCATTTAGTAACCAAACAAATTTGCTTGCTTACTATATGCAAAATACAGTTAGAACTTAGAGTTGGAGCTACAGAAGAGTTGGAAAGGCTTCCCTTTTCAATCTGAGCTATGGAGCAGATGGGAATGTGGGGCGGTGCTATCAGGCATTATGGCCGAGGTCCAGGCCAGGGCCACACTCATAATGCCAGGAGAAACCGTGCTGTGGTGATACAGGAGGAGGCGGTAGAGGAGGGGGGAATCTGGGTGCTTTTTGAAGCTTTGGAGAAGGGGGAAAATTGCTGAGCGAACCCACACAAAGGACAAATGGGCCATACTTTGTGGAGCCTGCGGGATTCAAAGGGCAATACGCACACCAGCCTGATGCCAGACAATCAGATGAGAGCCACTGAACCTCAGGATTTCCCTGTCCAAACTCAGACGGAACCAGTGGATGGCTGGAGCTGGACTCCCTTCTTTTAGTGCTGTACACACCAGATACCTGCTTGGTGTTAACTATGCATTCTGGCCAAGGGGGCGCTGAAGCCAGGTTCCAACCCTTATTAGCTTCCTGCCCTTGGCCAAGTTGCTCATTTTCCTCATATCTAATATAGAGTTGCTATGAGAGCTTAAGATAATTTTTATAAAATGCTTGAACAGGTGCCTGGCACACGTGAACCCCTCCACAGTCTCATAAGTGTGGGCTGTCACTGGGGAGGAGTAGGGCCTTGACTTGAAAGCGAGTGACTCACGAATAGAGATCATTCAAAGTGAAAGAAAATGAGAGCCTTTGTCATTAAGTGCGCTCCACTGCCCAGGGGGAGAATAGCTTGGCCGTAGGCAGATGAAGACATCACGTTGTTCTTTGGGCACCAGTAATACTGGTGCTTGTGGATTCATGACCTCTGTACAGAAACACGGCAGAGAACTCTCCATCCACTCCTCCAGCCTCTCTGTCCACTATCTCTGCTTGACTTTTCAACCAAGCTTTTGGAAAACATTCTGACTGACCAAAACCTTTATTTTTCATCTTCTCACTCTTTTGCCCTGTTTCTCAACACTACCTGGTACCTGCCACATCCCTCCACCCACAGTGCTCCTCGCACTGCCCCTTGTTCTCTTAGCAGACAAACCCACGGGACACTTTCTAAGTTTCCCGTCCTTCTGCTGCTCCCACTCTTCTTCTGCCCTTAAGCTCTGTGACACGCTCTCTGCCAGTCACCCCTCAGCTCTAAATACTCCCTCTAGCCTAGTGCAGAGACTCTGTCCTTCCTGATCATCAAAGAGTTGTTTTCTTCAAAAGCCCCTGTGTGGCTCTGAATTCTCCTCACTCTGTTTCTCTGTCCCTCAGTTTGTGGTGTCAGTTGCTAGATGGGATGAAAACATACTTGAATATTAAGCCCAGAGTTTATTTTTGAGAGGAAACTCCACATATTTGACTGCCTGTGAAATTTTACTTCTTATTGATGTGGCTCATGTCTTCCTCAAAGTCAGGACTTACCTAGCAGAACTCAACTTCTTCGTTCTCTATTTCTATTTCCAGAGTCCCGACAGTCAAGCGACACGTGAGGCAAATCTGATGAGCTACAGAACCCTTACCTTGCTTCTATCAACAACAACCACACCAGGCACCCACTTCAGTGGGTCCTGCAGTTTCAGTACTGTTCCAATCGGTCCTCGTCTCTACCTGTCCTCTGCCTCATTGCAAAAGCCTTTAGTATATACTTATTCTGAGTCTGACCATCTATTTCCCTATCCGTGAGATGTTTCAAAATCTAAATGGGAACATATCAGCTCCTTATCTAGACTTCTTTCATGAATCCCCAGGTCTCCCAGGAAAGGATTCTAGGTTGCAGGGCTGATCTTATCCTTATCAGACAGAGCTTTTGTGGGGCTGGTGCAGTGCTGTGGCCTGGCCCTGCTATGTAGATGATGCAATGTTATGCATGTGGCCCTATGGGCATGCTAGTCCGTTTTCTTAGAATGCTTTTACTCAGTTACCTCGATAAGACCTTCAGAATTCAAATTAATATCATTTCAGGTAGATCGCTTGTATTTCCCTCTATTCCGCCCTCTTTTCCCCGCAGTACACACATTGTTTCACTCCCTCATGTTTCCTGTGAAAACAGTGAACTCAGACTATAGTGTAGAGTTTGCGTCTGTCTTCTCTAATGAGCTGGGTCTTCTTTGAGGGTAGAAGTTCCTATTTCTCCAGTGCCTGGCAAAGGGTTCAGAACCAGCATTTATTGAATAAATGAATGAATTAACATGACTTAATGGGGTCTTGGAAAGTTTCAGTTATAACATGGAAGACTGATGAGCCTTCGCTCTGCAGAACTGTGGACCATCAGTAGTAGCTTAACAAGCAGTGTGACTGAATGAATGTGCTTTTACTTTATGTTTACTGTATAGGCCTTTTTCTGTAAGCAAAACCTTTCCCCAGTGTTCCTCCACATTTAATCTTTATAGATAAATATATTTAGTAAATATCTATACATGTCCTTTTTAATATTACTAAGTGAATATATAATTGTCCTACATCAATTAGTATGAAAACCGAGTTTACATGAACAAAGTGGCATTGTGCAACCAATGATTACACAAGTTAATCTATAAATCTGTGATAAGTGGGATGAAGTCTGGGCATGTGAAGGAATGCCTCTCTGTCCATTGTTTGGGACAGACCCTTGGCTGCCCTATAATTGTATAAGCCCTTCTCATTTTTCTTAAGCCCTAGAGGTACGACATGATTTCATCTTTGGAAGTTGACACTACCTTTTCCCCTGAATTTCTTTCTGTCCTGTTTGACCATGAAATGGAACATTTCTTTTTTCTTGGTAATATAGACCCCTTCCTTGACAGTGCAATAAGAAAGTAGAGAAACTTCTCTTTTAAAACTTTGGCAGTTTTACTTTTCTTAGATGGTTTTGGACGTTTTCTCAGTTATTATCTGGGCACTCAAACGGTGAGATAGTCAATGCCCTCAGAATCTGTTTCTTACCTTTTCTTCTGGCTGCCATCGGAGGCCCCAGGAATGAAAATCAGCTTCTTCACTAGACTCCCTCTGAATTTCAGCCCAGGCAGGGCTGCAAGTTGGGGAAGTGGCCTCCTTCATTTTTTTCCTCTAAGAACAACAGCGAAGACAACAGAAGCTTTTCCTCCCGGAACTTGGGAGCTTAGGTCTCCACTGTGCTCCAATTACTGTTTTAATTTCATGCTCTAAAAACATATTTTTACCTGGAGTCAAACTGATTCTCAAAGCAGGTACGATCTAATGATTCCTAAAAATGCTTTCGAACGTGTTGGGGGGTTGGAGTTGGCACAGGGGACTGTTACAGGAGTTCGGAGGGTGGAAGCCAGCTTGCTCACGCTCCAGCTGTGGTACACGTGTGATAACCTTTTCTATCGCAGTAGCATCTTTTATTTTATTCCAGTGTCTATTTTTCCTACTATCATCTAAACTTTCTTTTATCTATAATTTAAATGGTACATATTTTTCTTCCAGTACTTACAAACTTTACATGTCATTGGCGTTTTGGTATGTCTCCCATGGAATATAGTAGTCTGTGATTTTTAACTGCCAGGTTAAATTTATTTACATTCATTACCACTTGGACTTGTATTTAATTCATAGGCTTTGTAGGTTTGCTTCATCTTTTATCTTTTCTGCTTGTTCAATCAACATGGAGCTTTGTCTTATAATTAAACTCTAATTGTATTAGTTTGGTTATTGCTTTTGATATATTAATATGGTAGTAAATGAGAGTAAATTTTAGGACGGTACTAGGCTCTGAGAAAAGTTAACTCAGATTACCTCAATAATCTGTGTTTTGTGTCATTTGGTCAAAATTTTGTCGGTCTGTTTTTAAAAGTCATAAACTAGTGTTTTAAGCTTGTAACTTTTGTAAAAGTTTTATAAACTTACATTTTATCATTTCTTTGATTTCATATCATTCCTTTGGGGTCATTTTCATTTTCCTTGCATGATTTTTTATGTATTTCTTTTAGAAATATGTTTTTCTTTTGTAAATCTGGTTGTGCTAAAAAAAACTTACCTTTTTAAAAATTTTCAAAATATTTTAACTTCATCTCTGTTACTTAAAAAGATTCTTTTAGTAATTCCCTCTTCTTAAACACTATCCAGATCAAGATGTAAAAAATGTCCTCTCAACAGACTTTCTTTCCTTTCTCCTAGTTAATTATCTCCAAAAGTGCTCTGACCTCTAACACGGAATTCTAGTTCATTCAGTTCACTAGATCTATCCAGTTACTAGAATCTTATCACACGTGGCCTTTGACTCACGGCAACCTCCACCCATGATCTTGCGTTCAGTGCTTTCCTCTAACTGCAGAGCGAACACACAGCACAGAGCAATAATATATTTGGAGAGCCGTGGAGACAGGGAGACGACATTCACAGAACTTTTATTATAGTGCACTGTGTAATTGTTCATCAGTTATTGTTGTTCATCTCCTACTTTCTCTAATTTATAAATTAATCTTTCTGTATGTCTACACAGGAAAAGACAGCATGCACGCACTGCGGTTGGTACTGTCCCGGTTTCAGGCGTGTGTAGAATACTGTGATACTTACCCTGAGGACAAGGAGGGACTACTTGGCTTCTCTGATTTAACATTGCATCTGTCAGAGTCACTCCTGCTGTGGCACATAGCTGTTGCCCTTTCTTTTCTCATTGCTGCCCTCCACTGCATTGTCTGAGTATTCCATAATTTATTCATTCTATTGTTTATGGATTCTGGGTTGTTTGCAGCTTTTGGTTTTTATGAATAAAGCTTCTAAGAACATTCTTGCATGTATATTTTAGAAAGGAGAAGCCCTCAGTTCTTTTGGATATAGTTTTAAAAGTGAAATTACTATTCATAGAAGTAGACGCTGCTAAACAGTTTTACGAGTAGCAATAAATGAGTTCAGATTGTCTTTCCGTTGTTATCAATACTGTCTTTTGAATTTTGGCCATTCTGGTAGGGATGCGGTAGAATTCCTGTGCAGTTTGTGTTCACATTCCTCTGATAACTAAGGACTGCTGAACGTCTTTTTATATCCATATTGATTGTTTGAATATTCTCTTATGTCAATTTCCTGTCCATATATTTTGCTTGTTTTCAACTGGGTTATTTTTATTATCGATTTATAGACTCTCAACGAATTACTTTGTGAAAAGCAAGTTTTGGGGATTAGTGTACAAGTTGAAAACTTTTTCTTTCCTCTTGGTATTCTGATCACCTGAAACCATTGAATTCTGTCTTTTCCTCCCAATATGAATTTACATGTAGATTTTGTTATCACTCCTATGTGGGTAACCAGTATTTTCTCTATTGCTGTTTTTCCCCTCAGCAGAGATGGCGCCTAGGGCTTCTTGCGTGCTAAGCAAGTGCTCTACTTCTGAGCTACACCTCCAGCTCTCCTTTACGGCTCTCTCTTCTTACCAATGTTAATCTTGGTAGGCAAATCTTCTTTCTTTCCTTGTAAATCAGAGATTTCCCTTCTAATTATTTTAAATATTGTTTTTTGCACTCTTCCTTCCTTCAGTTCATCCTATTAGGTATGTATGGACCTCACTCTCTATGTCCTGTGTCTTACCTTCAGATCTTCCATGCCTGTGACTTACTCTTTTGCATTCTTATAATAAGTCCTAAGAGGTTTTCACCCCTGTTTATTGACCCTGATACAACTATGTCTGGGTGGTCTTTAGCTCATCAACTAAACTTTGACATTTTATTTTTTACTTCTGAAACACCTTTTGAAACCCTTTTCGATAGCCCCAGGAATTTAGTTCTTGCTCATTCTTATGATTAAAACAAAATTTAAAAATTCTGTATCTAATCCAATACCTGAGGAATTTGAAGGTCTTAGTCACTTTACTTGTGGCTGAGACAAAATACCTGGTACCCATGTTAAAGTTAGAGGAATAAAGGTTTATTTAGCTCACAGTTTGTAGATATTTCAGTCCATAATTGGCTGGCTCCAAGGCAAGGTGGCATTACAGATGAGAAACAGTTCATGGCAGGCAGAAGGTAGCAAAGCAAAAGCAGGCAATTGACAGCCACCACCCTTTCTGCCTCCTATATCTTATGCAGGCTACTTAAAATGGGCCGCACTCATGCTCTTAACCCTAATGCCTTGAGCCAAGCACTGAGCCATGAATCAGTTCCAGCATCGTACACTCTAGATCCAGCCACCTCTGAAAATGCCCTACATATGACTACATGAGGCTTTGGGGGAGACATCTAGACACAAACCATAACGGGTCTATATTTGCTAGGTCTGTTAATTTCAAGGTAATTTGTTTTCATGGGTGTTTCTTAACCTTTAATTTTAAACTCATATAGCATGATTTTCCTTTGGGGAAACCAGGAGCTTATGCTGTCATTGCTTTTGTCCAGGGATGATTTGTCTTTGCTTCCGCTGAGACTCAGAGAAAACTACACATTCTGATTTCTCTAACAACTACATTCTCAATACATGTTTTTCTGTCTTCATTTTTCTGTTAAATATGGTCCAGAACCATTTTTAACATAGAGAGTGAGGTCCATATGCTCCATTTCATGATTTTATCAATCTTGGAGTCGTCTTTTTCAACCTGCTGCACACATGCCCATGGCTTTGCTTCCTTGCCACAGAGAGGAAGGTGAGGCCTGTTTTTGTTTTGTCTGACTGAATGCTCCAATTCTTTTGGAGAGTTCCCTTACCTTACATGAGCCCAGCTGTAAGTTATCTTTTATGCAGAATCCTCCAAATACAGAAGTTGTCCCTACTTTTCCCCAGAGAGATTATAAAAGGGTCATTTTCACAGAGCCCAGTGAGAACTAGGGGCACCCCACTAGCCTGAGTGGGGGTGGTGGTGACACTGATGGTGAAGGATATGAATGAGGTGGGACAGAGGGATACGACTGCTGGTCCTTTAGGCTGGCTTTCACAGCACTCTCTACTGTGGCCTGTCTATTACATTTGAATGACACTGAGGGTGCAACCCTTAAATATTTGTTCAAATCAAATGAGTGTGTTCATTATCCCCAGTGGAGTCTATCCTTCTGACTCAGTCCTAATGGTTCTTTGGGATCGTTTAATGGCCTATTATAAGTTCAGGTCTTTAATGTCAAGATAGTGTAAACACACAGAAGCAAGAGGAACAAAATCCTGCATGGGAAGAGAGAAGCCTGTGCCTTAGGAGAAAGATCATACTGAAAGGGAAGATAACCTAGACCAACCAGAGGACTTTTTGGGTAAGTGACTGCTATTTTAAGAGTCAGTGATAACAACATTAAAAATACCACAAACTGTAGTAACTCTTTTTTTAAGTTTGTTTCATAGAAAACTGTTGATATCATCAAATTCATTTATTCATGGTATTACAAATATGTACTATTAATTGCAGCTTGTTCAAGCACAGTCTTCATGGAGCAGATTTGGCTACAGGTAAATTGTTATGTTTGAATTTCACTCAATCTGTGTTTATGAGTTTGTACTAAGCAAAAACACATCTGGAGAAAAATTATGTTAAAGTTAAGATTTGTACCAAAATATCGCCATGTTTCTAAGCTAAGCTTTCTATAATTATAGGACAACTCTTCTGTAGGACTGGAAACTTTACTCACATGCAATACCACATTTTTTGATATGTGTAGGAAAATAGTACATTTACCCGAGCCAGATGTATTGTGTATGACTTCTCATCCTGTTTTATTTAACCCTTATGAGAGTTGAGTGATTTTTTAAAATTTAATTTAAAAAATGAGGCTGAGAGAGGTTCAATAACTTGATTAAAGTCTTATAGTGAGTAAGTGACGGGACCAAGTTTGAAATCACACCTGTTTGCACAGTTTGAGTTATGTGTGCATGTATAATGACTGGTACACACACAGATACACACACTCACACACATATATAGTTTATTCTGGAAAATCCATTCTCCAAATGCAAGTGAAGTACGTTTCTTTTCTTGCTTTTTGTAAAATACTCTTTATTTGTTTGTTCACAATCACCAATGAATATTAATGTCATTATAATGGTCATCATTCAAATTTCATAATGAAATAGAACTTTGCATCTCACGTTTTACTGTCATTTGTAATAGTTTTTATTCATAGAAATCTCATGAGAATAGTTAATATTGTTCATTAAATGAGAGGAATGGACTAGTTTATTTGAAGTCACAGTGCAGACTTGGTTAAAATGGGAGCCCCAAGATCCTGATCATACTCTGGGGGAACTTCAGAACCACCTTGGCCCCATACTGCAAGGATTTTGACTACATTGTTAAGAAAAACCCAGCTTTGACATTATTTACATAGGTTAGATCTATCTTTTTAGACATAAGGGGTAGAATTTCTAATCTCATGTTGATGCTTTTCTTCACAGACCCAAAAAAAGACTTTATCAATGCTGGGCATGCTATTGATTTTTGACTACTTTACTTTTTTCATGTTTTGTGAGTGCAAGTGCTGTCAAATGTACTTTACTGACCAACCTGAGGGGGAGAAGGATAGTATACTGGCCAAAGGAACATGGTCAGTAGTATTAAAAAAGAAGAAGAAACCCTGATATTTTTGCATAGCATTTTTCTTTGTCCTATATTTTAGTCTTTTGATCTGTGCTTATGGAGGAAGAAGTACATTGTCATCTTGAGGTCAGCATTGGGATACATACGTGTGTCTTTCAAGCACAGCTCGTCTTCATAGTTTTGGTGTTCATAGGAAATTCACAAAGTAACAAAGCTCTCTGGTTATATCATAAAACTAAAGTAACCTCTATCACAATAACCATAAATTAAATATTTTAACACTTTCATTAAATATTAAAATTAAATATATAGTTAAAATAATTATGAAATTTCTAAAACCTCTTTAATTATCATACAGATTTTTATAAAACAGGAGGCAAATAAAAAGGAAACCAGATGAGTAGAGCAGTTACTTGCCTGGGAGACAGGAAACCATTGCTTCGGTTAAGTCATTTAATTTGTTTCGCCTTTGTTTATCTTTTCAGAACAATGAAAATACCACAGCAGTAACATCTCAGCTTTTATTTTGTTGTTTACAGCAGCTGAACCACTTACTGATGTTATATGGAGAAGTCCAGTATCAGCAGAGTTCACCTATTTGAAGTAGGAGTGTGTGAGTGTGTGAGTGTGTGAATTTGTGTGTGTGTGTGTGTGTGTGTGTGTGTGTGTGTGTGTGAGCTGTGAAGGGGTAGAGGGTCTGGACTTTGGATTTCTAACTCATTTTCTTTTTCAATGTTCCTTGAGATACTTTGGATTTCTTTGTAGTTCTGAGAGTATACTCTGAGAATAAGTATTTTGAGAATTTCTAAATCCATCTCCAAGTAACTGTTATTTTATGAAGTCTTTTTTAATTTGAAAAGATACTTAAGTACTTATGCAGAATTACCATAAATCAAGAATTGGCTAAAATGTCTTGTTTAGAAACTAGGTATTGTGGTTTTTAAGTATATCAGACAGAAATTTGGAATTCAAATATAAATCAAAGAAAACATCAAATAATCTTATGTTTTCACTATTATATCTTTAAAATCTTGATGTAGTTAGGGGTAAAGCACATAGATTTAATCCCCAGCACCAAACCAACAACAACAGCAAAAAACAACAAAAATGAGAAGAAAGAAAGAATAAAAAACAGATCATGAGGGAAAGGCCGAGAACATATACACTGCTTTATGAATATTAATTAGAAAGATCAGAATAATTATTAAGATCAATTAGATAGTTTATGTGACTTTAAGGAAAGAGATAGTAGAAAAAATATATTCTACTTAGAATAAAAAAAAGAAAAATGTATTGCCCAGGGGGAGACAAAGGAATATAATGAGACGCGGAATAGAGTTGGGGCTCATGTGCCAAGAGAGCAAACCACAAAAACTATGCTACAAAACAGCATCAGGCAGGCTGACTTGTCAGCTTGCTGTGAAGGGCGCTGCGGTGAACATCTGCTTGCTACAAAAGAGGCAAATATCACGGCAGCACAACTCCAGGCATGCTACCAAGGAGACTTTTTGCTCAAGCTAATTCATCTTAGATGCACATTTCCAGTTGCCTCCGGAATCCCAGGCAGTGGGCTGATTTGGTCAACAGGCAGATATGTGACACATCAGATATAATCAGAGTCATTTTCATCCTCCTGGCACCCACAGGAGGGTAAATTACGCTAAAGGCCTGAAGGGATACTCTTGGATACATTTCAAAACTATGCACAATGCAAAGAGAATGGCTGTGAGAATGAGCCCAAATTCTTCAGATCTAAACTTGAGTATTATTTCATGTGTTTTAAAGGTTGGTGCTGACTTTCTGGGACACTGGCTGGGGCAGAAATACTCAGAAGTAAAAGGCAAATCAATAGTCCATGTGGGGAGTAAATGCAAGGTTTGCAGAAGAATCTTGCTGTGGAGAGAGCAGCTGTGTAAGCGCTTTGTAGGTCGCCCAGCCGCAAATCGGTGTTAACCAGTGTGAGGCACCATGTTGAATATGGCCAATCTTCACTCAGAGCACTTCTCACTTTCTTCTGTGGGGTCTTTTTGCACTACAGAGAACTGAAAGATAAAGACTACATTTTCTATACTATCTTGCTTGCTCTTTCGGTCCTGTATACAAATTAAGTTGAAAAAAAGGAATCTTGCTGAATAAAGAAAAAAAATTCTTACTGTATTTGGCCACTGTCTTTTGGCAGCTAGGTTTGTGGAGAGGTGAGTTCTTTACTGCTGCAGAACTGTGGTGCAAGTGGTGGACTGATTCCATCGATGGCCATCATGAATGTCCACTCCCTTTCCAGTATGACTTTACAGTGCTTCCCATCAAGGGATGGAGTCTGTCTCCCGCTCTAGTTCTGACTTCTCTTGTGACTTGCTTCATTTAATGGGTGTGTGGCATGGAAGGCTGGTGCTCCAGTTCTGAGCCTGTGCCTCAAAGACTCTTGTATTTCTGCTGTTGCTCTTGGAAGCCCTGACAGCACTGGCCACATGAAACAGAAGAAACATCTCAGGCGTTGTAGATTAACTGATCTCCAGCCAGTCTGAGAACTGACTGCCTGACCAGCCACAATGAGCAGACCCATAAAGCGACCGCACAGATGAACCAAAGAATGATCAAAATATAATATTTTTGAGTGCTTACTAATCAGCTCTCTTGTTGTGGGCACAAAATACCAGACACCTGCAACTTGAAGAAGGACAGTTTCAATCTGGTTTATGACTTACAAAGAAATAAGTAAAATTTATAAACAAGACATTCTCATATAGCAATGCTTGTTACAAAGGTTACAAAAAGAGTGGTGTGGAGAAGGGGGAGGTGATGAATTATTTTAAAAGCAGTGGACAGAAATGGGCTCATGGAAGCCATGATTTTGATCTGAGTCCCAAATGCAAGGAGTGGGCCATTTGAAACCCTAGATCCAGATCATACAATAGGCAAAAGGAATAGGAAGTGCAAGCTCCTTCCTCAGTAGGGAAGGAGTCTGAGGCATGTGGAAGAAGGCGGGTGCAGAGGGAGGAGAGTGACTGAGAGGGAGGCCAGTTGTGAGGGTGTGACGCTTTATAATGACTTTTAGAAACTCAGTGTGACTGCGAAAAATTGAAGTTTCCTTGCAGGCTTCCTGCTTTTAATTCTCATAGTTCTTCGTGAATTCCCCAAAGGCCAACTGTGACAGCACTTATCAGAGAGGGATCAGGCCAGTCTCCCAAAGGGCCTGACTTTATTGCTCCTGTTTTATTTCTGAATCAAAAGATGGGTCTGACTCAGTGTTCGCAGTAGGGCAGGCTCTATGACATTAGGTTTCCTTGGAAATATACTCCGTTCTTTTTAGCCTCACATCTCTGACTTCCTTCTCCTTTACATTCTGATTTCTTAGGCCAAAATTATTTCAGTCAGAAGGAAGATACTCCAATGAAAGTGGGAAGGACTTGCATGTTTAATCTTCTAGGGAACAGCTGTATATGAAAAGATGGTATTCATAGAACTTATTTTTGAGGACCTATATTTTGTATTCATACTTTTTATTTTTTTGGTACTGGGAATCAAACTCAGGACCTTATGCTTGCCAGGCAGGCCTTATGCCGCTGAGCTGTATCTCCAGCCCAAGGGCCTGTGTTCTTGAGCACCTCCTCGGTTTCCTTTTCTCCTTGAGCTACAACTTGATTTAACTTCCTCGTGCAAACCACAGGAACATGGTAGTTTTCCACCATACTTTTGAAATATTCTATTTTACACTAGACATTTGGTGCGGTAGTGTGGTACTGAAATGTTTATGCATTTTGATTCACTTTAAAATATCAAATGACTGTTATTAGTGGTGTGTGACTGAAATACTAAATGCGTAGTCAGGCCCTTGAAGGTTTATTCTTTTCCAGGTAGCTATTATTTGCTGACTGAACAATCTGTTACTAGCTTAGTTTTCTCTCTCATGGATCATTTGACAACTTTGTCTTAAAATACCTTATTATTATGCTGCCTGTTAGTTAATCCACTGCTATTTCTTTGCATTTCACAAATTATACTCAGGGATGATGCATGGGAATGTATTTAATGTCCTGCCAGAGCTTCTGCCCATGATCCAGAACTCCTTAGAAATTTTTCTTTCATTGTCTTCCTACCTTCTAGACGAGAACTGAACCACAGGCATCCAATCTTAATATTGATGACTGACTCTAGTCAAGGATGTCATAATTGGTGAACTTGTCTTTCTATTTGATCTTAAGAAATGGTTGTTGGTAATATTAATGAAATGCTTTCAAACTTTTTGAGTTCTCATTTGTAGCAGATTTGATTTCTCAGTGTTAGTTTTATGTCAGATATTCATAGATTGTTTTGTAGACTTAGTCACAGGTTGACTGTGTTACTGTTCACTAGGAGAGTCCTAGTAGTGATTGGGTTATTATTAACACTTCAGTTATCAGTGGACAATCTGAGTTTCTCATTAGGCAGTCAGGCTTAGGGACAGATTAGTAGCAACAAAAAACCTTAAGTGTGGTTCTGCTACTAACATTTCTATCTTAGCACTGTGTGGACTTTGTAAGATGCTATATTTCTAAAGCGCAGTTTTCTAAGTGTGCTTGCACAGTATTTAAATGTGGCCTGTGCTGCGCTACCTGCATGGTTGCGCTGAGAGTGTCTGAGGTGATTTTTATGTGAAAAGAGCTTCCAGGAGCAGCAGATACAATCTGAAATCAGTTTGCTGGTTTCTAATTACATCCTTGCATAATGTAGACTTCATAGAACTTCAAAGGTTTTATATTTTTTCCTTTTTGTAATAAGGAATGGGTAAGAGAGGGCATACTTGACTGAAAATACTTTGACTTGAGAACTAAATTTAATTCTTTCATCACTCTGGGCAGTAGCAGCCAGAACCTAGGTAAACGAATGATGTATTTTATAAAAGACTGATGAAAATCAACCTGAAGAATTCTTAAAATGCAAATTCATTACTTTCAAGATTTGAAATTTAAATTCCATTGTTATTTTGAATTGTCTGGAATAATAAGTCTCTCTGTTGCCTCACACAATGCTGAAAGCCTGGGATTCCTCTCAGTATTCTCTTCTGCTTTTGCTTCAGTCCTGTTTCCCCAAAGCTCTTTCTTTTTCTTTGGGTAAGTTTTTACCTGATAGAGTTAGAGCAGTTGTCCCCAAACTTTTTGGTACTGGGGACTGGTTTCGTGGAAGATAATTTTCCCATGTGTGGGGTGGTGTGGGGGAACAGTTCCAAGACGGTTCAAGCACATTACATGTATTGTGTGCTTTGCTTCTGTTACAGTTACATCGTGGTCTCATAAGGAGCGTGCAATCCAGATACCTCACTTGTACGGTTCACAGTAGAGTTTGAACCCTGGAGAATCTAAAGTAAGCCGAGCAGAGACAGGCTGTAAAAGAGATGAAACTTCCCTCACCTGACCTCTGCTCGCTTCCTTCTGTATGGCCTGATTCCTAACAGGCCCCGGGGTTGGGGGCCCTCAGCAGGAATATAACTGACACATAGTTAAATGCCTTACATACCTACTCCTGATTCTATTTTTCTCTGTCTTGACTAGAAAGTTGACGTTTATTACTCCAGTGCATGATGTTTAGATTGTGTTATATGTACACAAATTATAAACAATCTACAGTACGATGTTCTGCATGTTCTTTAAAATTTGTTTGTGTATACATCTATATATGATATATACCATCAGGTTACATGTATAAATTTATAAATTTGCTTTTTAAGTTCACATTGTTTTTGAGAGATATATCCATGTTAATACATAGAGCTCTACTTTATTGTGAAATATTTCATTGAATACAGTATAGAATACAATATAGTATACACTACAGTGTAGTATATGCTAATAGAGTATACAATATTATATAGTATATACTGTAACTTTGCTGGGTATTTATTTTTTCAATATTGACTGTGAAAGCAGTTGTCTCAGTGCACACTTTTGAACTTTCTCCTTGCACAAGTCTGTGAAAGCTTCTCTAGGTAATACAGCTAGAAGCAGATTGTGGAAATGTGGAGTACTGCCACCTTCCACTTTACTGGACATCGTCAAAGTTTTTCTGTCCATTTTCCCTTCTGCATGTTCCTTTTGATCAACAAACCTATAGATACTTGACACTGTGAAATGTAAATGCTGCCAGTCTGTAGAGCGTGAAGCAGTATCTCATTTCTTTGTATTAATTTTCACTGCCCTGATTAACACTGAGGTTGAGTAACTAGTCACATGTTGATTTAGTTCAGGTCTTCTCCTTTTGAATTGCCTATGTTGGAGAAAGTTGTCATACTTTTCCTCACCCATCTTAAGGGTTATCGTCAACATTCCTGCAGCAAATGACAGATTATTAAAAGCACAACGAATTTATTTAACTGAAGTTTCGTATGACACAGGATTTTCAGAAATAGAGATCTCAAGACTCAGGAGAAACTGTCTATTTGTATGATTGAATTCAATGAAAAAAACAACACACTGTACAGCTGTGTAGAAAGGTGATTGCACATAAAGATCCTGCCCCGAGTGTAAGGGACTGAAGTAGCGCAACCCAGTGTGGCCCCTCTGCTCAGACTCCATCAGCCTCTCTGTGCAGTATTCCTTCTTCCAGAGCATGGACTGTGACTCTTTCAGAGTGCAAGGTTTGCTAGGAAGAAGACAAAAGGGTAGAATGAACGTTTTAGTTAATATAGCTTACTTTGAGGGAGATGGATTCTGTTTTCTATGATCTGCTTTTGGGAATTCCTTGTTTTATGACTAATGTGGGGGAGAAAGAGAAGCAGGAGGGAGATGAGCAGAAAAAGATGAGAGATTTTGCTTGTGAGGCCCTTTCCATCTCTTCAGTTCAAAGTACTCAGCATGCCAGAGCACCACATTTTGGAGCATAATTTTTTGAACACCAACGCCTGTACCAACACTAGACTCTTGTCTGTTGTTTTCTATTGGATTGCTTACCTTCTTCCTATTGATTTGAATGAGTCTTTTATATATTATGATGATTAATAATATATAATAATATAACTCTGGTTCTGACTATAATGGGGATGGTTTATATGTAAATCATTTCTCCTCAATTTGTCTTTAAATGTAGACATTGTCCTCATAGACACGGCTGATGAAAGTAAAGAAATGATTTGTATGGTATCTATATAAAAATATTTCAGGAGCCTATGTATTTGAAAACCGTTTGGCTAAGACCCAAGTCACTACAACATGGACGCAGTGACAATACAACAATGTCACACAAACCTGGTAAAAAAAATTCTTGACTGTAAATCATCTCTACTACAGATGATGCAGACAAAGTCTTATGGAAGCTCGCTTTACCTAACAAGAGAGCTTTAAAAGAATCAGCTGTCACAACACCTCACTCCTCCACCTTGGGTCTCCAGTGAGAGAGGCAGCAAGCTCAGATACCAGGTCATTCCAAAAAATTATGTAAACAAGCTGCATCAGAACCTTCTGTGTCTTTATGCCTTAAACTCTTCGGACCTCTTCAGTCAGTAGCCTGCGGTCCTTGCCTCTAGAAGTGCTTGGAGCATCTCTCCCTACCTGGTACACCTTTCATTTGCAGGGCCTCAATCTCATCTTCTAAACTGCTACCTGAAATGTCCCTCCCGACGGTGCAGTCCCCGTGCCTGCCCCTCTGGGTGCAGAGTGGCTTGCTTTGCTGATATCCCCAATACAAGGCACTGCACAAAATGGCTGCCTTTAAAAGTGGATGTAGCTGCAGGAACTCTGTACACTGCCCTACCCTGCCTAGTAGATTCTGCATGGCCTCTGCTCCTTTATATCTGCTGCTGGTTCAAAGTAAGGGAGTGCATCTCTTCAGCTGGTGGAACCACTGTGTACCTTCTCTCGTCAGCTACCAGGGAGTGTGAGGAGGCAAGGCCTGGGCGTTCGTGAGGTCCTGCATCTGTCCACACGCTGTCTCAAAGGGGAGATGCTGCTTCAGAGAGGAGTTCAGATGCGATAGCCAGAAGGATAAAAGAAGTTCACAAATCACTGTACAGACCTTGGAAGCAGCCAGATAGCTCTTCCTCTAGATTTAGGGAATGAATGAATTTTCCTTTTCTTCTAACTGGAAATTTAGGAATGCCCTTTTCTATCATAGACTGGACCTAAATGAAGGCATTAAATCTGTAACACGGCATTCGGCCCTACACATAATGTATGCCCCCCCAGTCTTGCATACTAAGTGCAAAGTTTGCAAGTCACAGCAAGATTGCTCTAACTGCCGCATTAGAAGCTCAGGGTGCTAGGCCCAAACAATTTTTGCCATAACTGTCATTGCCAATAATAATCTGCTGGCCCTAACTCAGCTGGATATTGGGATGGTAATGTGTGAGGTCGAATGGAATGCAGCTGGCTCTTCATCAGCTCTGCTGGCTAAGCCTTGCTAAGTAGGAGACTGGGGTTTGGGAAACGTGTCCATTTGAGGTATATATAATTTTATTTGGTCATTTATGAGTCAGGAGACACATAGTTTGTGTAATTAAAAGAGCCCTTTTGTACAAGCTCTTTTCAGACCCAAACTGCACTTGCATGGAAAGGAATGCATAAATATACATGATAATTGACTCTAATGACAGGAAAAGAATGTGATGAAACATTTCCTGATAAAATCTAGTCTAGGCATGCAGAGAGGATCAGGGCTCCTCTTCACTCTCTGTGATTTACAGCATAAAGGGTGAAATTCTAAAGGGTAAAGTAATTTTCTTCTAAATGGAGGATATATTCCTAAAGAAGAGCAGAGACCTTTGTATTATCTGGACAAGAAAAAATTACAAATGTTCTCTAGATAAAAAAAGAAAATCCCATTTGACAAGCCAGCCTGCCTTCATGGTCTTTCTCATTCTTAGGTATCAAGCCAGTTTTTGATTCCTCTCACAGTTTGTTGCGCTCCTGATTACAAAGCAGTTCAGCTTTGTAAGCAGCATGAAAAGGACATTGTTTCTGGGCGTTCTTCCATTGTTTTTTAGAGCGTGCCTCTAGACACACTTGCCCTGTTTTGTTATGAATCTGGCACTCTTCAGAGATATGGAATGCAATTATAATGACCAAGGATCTGCGTGTTAGAAAATGAAGCTTTAAAACTAGACACAGTTATTAGAACACAACTACAAAGCTTTCAAAGAACATTCCCTGTGTCTTCGAAGTGGTAGCATGTACAGGGACCTCCTTGCATAGGATGCCGTATGATTGGAAAGCCCAGGAAGATGTTATCTGATGAGTAGCTCAGATCAGATTTCTTAAAGACATTCAGTATTGAGTTTCTCGCAGAAATAACTTTAGTTCTCTTTGGAAAAGGATTGGAAAAACCCCACAGACAAATAGAACTTTGAGGTCATAAATAAATATTTATTTGATGTAGTCTAGGATTTAAACTTGTAAATAACTGTCAACAGAACAAATACCTTGATACTGCATTAAACTGTGGTACTGAATTAAACTGTGAAATCCCAATAGAGTTAGCATTTATAATCCAGGCTATGTTGGAAAAATAGGGAAAACCACTCTCTTTATCTTCTTGTTTTTGGAGGTGGGAAGGGTAGTGGAGATCAAATCCCAGGCCTTTGCATTGTGCTACTAGCCTCTTCAGAGTTTTTTATTTTAAAACAGTGTCTCACTAAATTACTAATTTATCCAGGCTAGAATTATACTTGTAATCCTCCTGCCTCTGCCTTTTTTGTATATGTGTGAACTGCCTCTGAAATTGTGAAGATCATCTTAGTAAAGGATGTGAAATATTCTTAGCCTATTGGAAGGATATGTTTTCAAATAATCCAAATTATGTATTGAAATAAACGTTTGAAACTAAATGCCAGTGCTTGTAGCTCATAATTCCATCCAAATTTGTAATCTTCATGAATATCTATCCAGTTTTAATATTCATTCTGTTGAAAATTTAAGATGTAAAGATCACTTTTAAAATGGCCGACCCTACTCCCCATCTTCCTAAACTCTCTGTCTAACACTTTAACCTGCTTTCCTTAGCTTTTCAGCCTTACAACGTTGAGTGAACCCTTGACTCTGGCAGCCGTGGTGGCTGTGTGCTGCTGGGACCCAGTCTGGCTCTCGGGAGTGACGAAAAGATCCTCCCGGCCCAGCATGGCAGTGGACCGCCCACCCACCAGAGAATGAGCCTCATGCCGCCTCGCAGGATGCTGGTGGGAGGGTGGCTACAGGGGACGTTTTTACCTGGCTGCTGCCTCCTCCTGTTTCAGTCACTCCTTCCCAAGGCCCTTGCTT
Source organism: Dinomys branickii (assembly GCA_004027595.1). Taxonomy (NCBI): domain Eukaryota; kingdom Metazoa; phylum Chordata; class Mammalia; order Rodentia; family Dinomyidae; genus Dinomys; species Dinomys branickii. The sequence continues at coordinate 20,727 of PVLD010006088.1, read as the reverse complement.
GAACTCTCCAGAGTCCCGTCCCTTGACCTGAGGGCTGCCCACCAGTCCGAACAAGCTTTGTACTGTGAGTGCCACAGGGCAGCCCTCAGGGAGGAGAGTGTGCACTCAAATAAACCTGGGAACCAGAGGGCGGGATTTACAAGGAAGGTATTGCTCAGAGGATCTCCTCCTTGTCTTGACAGTGTTTACTCTCTTGCTCTACAAGACACATTTATTCTCAGGTTCTCACTCGTTTGCTGAATTTCTCAGTTACGTTTTAGAGCTCCCTGACCCTATGACTAGACATATAGGTAGGCTTGTGCCTGTGACAGTTCTTTAGTTGCCTACTGTCCTTCTCCCACTACACACTCTCCCTGGTGCCTCTGCCCCTGTTCTTCATTCCACATCTCATCCATCTCAACCAGTACCTTTCCTCTGAGCTTCAGGGTCATGAGAGCTCCACAGTGGGTACACTCAGCTCACTGTCCTAGAGTCACCTTCAACTCAGCTTTTTCCAAATTAAATCCTCATCTCTGGCACAAGCCTGTTCCCCTCTGGTACGCGTTGATGGTGTCTACCCAGCCAAACTGGGGAGGAAGCAATGAGGAGCAGAGCTTCATATGCATTTTCAGATGAGGGAGAGTTCATGAGCTTGGTGAGAGATTGGAAGGGTAATGAAGCTGGAAGCATTTTGCATTTGAGCAAGCTTTCTGCTTGCTGATTCTGCTGCTGGAGCTGCTGAGTTGCTCCCCAATGACCAAGGACTTGGCATGGTAGAGACTGGGGCTGTGGTATTGTGGTGAGGGGAGGCATACTTATTGAAAAGAGTGGTTAATGTATACTGGATGAGACTGGAAATCTGTACAGCTTACACAAGAATGTCCTTCAATTTCTCTCCAGGTGAAACAAAACACAGGCCCCCAAGGCTGGTTGGTGTGGTGGTGCCACAACATCTTTAATATCTGGGGCAGTTTCTATTTGCAACTCCTCTGTTCTTTTTTTTTTTTTAATTTGGTACCAGGAATTGAACTCAGGACCTTGTGCTTGCCAGGCAGGTGCTTATGCCACTGAGCTATATCCCTGACTGCTACTCCAGTCTTATCACTAGTGCCTCATGTCTACAGAGAAAGAGGCTTCTGCTCCAGCTGTTTCACCCACGCTCTGTTTAGGTAAGAAGAGGCAAGGACAAAGGAACTTCCTGGCCTCCTGTTCGCGTGTCCTGCCTGCGCTCTGCTGGCTACCCCTCTCGGGAAGGAAGGCTGAAAACGCTTTACTGCCACTAATAATGCATAGGTTCCATTAAAAAGATGGGTTTGTGGATATGGGAAGACGTTTCTTATGTTTGAGAAATTGTAAGAATAAGCTTGAGCTTTAAAAACCTTTATTTATATGTTTGTGGCCTCTAGATTGATTTCACCAGGCAAAGCCCCTGTAGAATTATCTAGAAACTTTTCTTGATTCCAAACTCCTCATTCATTAAACCCAGCTTTTTGCCAGGGTCTGTCCATTTTAATTCCTGCACAAAGAGTCATGCGCGGTGTAGCGATATTTCAGTCTAAGTTTCTGAGGACGTCTATTTGGAGCATGAAAAATTTATTTTGACTCAAAGTCTCTGAAATTTGAGTCCATGACAGGCCTATGGTGAGACGGAACAGTTAAACGGGAGGACAGGGCTGGACAACACTTCTCAGCTCATAATGGCCAGGAGGTGGAGACGGGGAGAGTGGAGGACCAAGATGGCTCCCCCTGCAAGAAGACAATTTGCCTCCATTTTGGTCAACTTTGCCTTACTCCATGTACTGCTCTGAACAGAGCTGTCTAGGAAACCGCTCTACCTCGACTGGCTTTCAACAATGCAAATGGGTCCAGCCGAGGCGCTGATGTGTAGCCTTTGCAGCAAAGGTCTGCGATGACTGCCTACAGCTCCCTACTACGTAGTGCGAGCTAGGCCAGGAGACGGTGCACTGTTGGCTGGGATGGAGCTTTGAGAAAGGCGTGAGATCCCAGGGCAAGAAAAGCTAGACATCGGAGCTGAAGCAGCAGATGCAAAACACAAGATGCTTCCTCAAACTGTGTTGTGCAGATTCCTCCAGTCTTAGAGACTACCTGTTACTGGAATCTGTACTTGTTCTACGTATCTCTCTCTGCATATTGCAGAGGTGCCGTTGTGCCTCCCACCCAGCCCAGCTCATAGCACTCACGTGCTTCCTGCCATTCTCAAGTCACTCAGAACCGAGTCATTCACCTTTTCATAAATTAACAAAACCGAAGTTTGGCCCTGGGTTGTGGCCTTTGTTCCCACCAGACTTAGGACCTCCTTGGCTCCCCACAACAGCAGATCTGTCTCTGACTCTTTATTCTCACTGTGGGTCACACCAGAAGTGGTAGATTGCAAACTACTTGCTAGAATCCCAATAACTTTTCCCTGGCACTGCATAAACTTCCAGACTGCAACGAGGTCGGGATGGAGAGAGAGAAAGAGAGAAGGGACGGAGTGAGAGAAGGAAGGAGGGAGTGAGGGATGGACAGACAGACAAAGGGACCTGTTACAAGGCACAGTCCTCACAGGCAACTCCCTTTAACCTTTAAGCAGGTCCCACCTCCTATAGTTCCCATGCCCTCCCAGTCATCCACTCTGCTGGGCCTCTTCAGAAGATTTTGATCCCTTGATGAGGTCACAGCCTTCAGGATCCGGTTGCCTCCCCCAAGCCCCACTCTGAACACTGCTGCACAGGAGACCAAGCATGTGACAAACTGCAATATACCGTATACCTCCTACTGTCATAGCTGTCTCAGTTTGTGTAAGGGTACTCTGTGAGGTTCGCACGAGAAACTGAATAAAGACATCTTTCTCCATATGCGTTCCCACCATGGAGCAAAGCCTGGCAGTAACTTGGATCTGTCATCTGCTCTTCATTCTTGCTGCCCCTGCCCTAGCTCAGGCTCTTGCTGTCCCCTCCTTGGGTTCTTGTCACTTTGAGTAAGGGCTGGGTCATAGATTAACAATCTCACATCTAGAGCTGGAGTCCTGACTTTCTGGGTAGACTAGATCAGATAACATACATAAAGCACTTGCAAAATATCTGATTATGATAAGAAACATGCAATATAGGTTAGCAGCGATTATGTCTTCCCTTTAAACAATTAGTTTCTGCTTTGTTTGGGGGCTACTTGTATAAATGGTCGATTGTTCTGCTATTAGGTGCTTAAGGGCCCGGACCTATTGTATCCAGCTCTTATTTGCCAGGACTAGCACGATCACTAGCAGGTGGCAGACACTAATAAGAACTAAACTGGGACACTTCAGCAGGACTGATAGTCCGCGGGAATGCAGCAGACCTCTTGGAGTGCCACAAATCACACACACCAATGACAGCCTGTTATTTCACCTATTAGTCTGAATTTTTATCAGACCAAATATTCTTATTTCTCATATCATCATCACTAATCTGTCTTTATTGTCATGACAGGCTTCTAATACATTTTGTTAAAATTTTTCCTCTTTTAGAAGTCTGAGGACAGATGTAGATATGCATCTCTCTATATAATTTTCATATAAAAATTACTACAGGAAAATAGTGATAGTACTAATACTTTCTAATAGTTAATATTTTTATCACAGCCATTATACTAGAGATTAAAAAACATTTTATAAATCTACTCATTTAATTCTTACAACTGTAAGAGGCAATCTGATTTTTAATTCTCAATTTCCAGATAAAGAAACTGAGGTACAGAGAGATTAACCTGCTCAAGGCATCTGGCTTATAAGTGGGAGGTTCATGGGTAGTATTTGAATCTCAGTTTCTCTATTTTTCTTCTTCCTAACTTTAATATTCTCCCTGTATTTCTAAATTTTTTAATCTCTCAATCATGCAGTGCTCCTTAATTTAAAAATCATTTTACATACATTATTTTATTTTCTCTTCATAATGACTCTGATGTGGCTAAGGTAAATTTTGCTATTTTCATTTGACAAATGAGAAGAATGATGTCCATGGATACTGTTATTTTGAAGTGCAGCGTATTAATTCTGAAAGTGTTTTAAAGAATATCTAATCCATTCCATTCAATTTCTAGAAAGTTAAATCTCAGAAAAAATGATTGGCTCTCCCTAGTTCCCACAGCTACTTGTACCAGTAACTAGTTTTTGAGTTTGTGGTCAGCTAAGTGTTGTGGAAGTTATACTGACTCAGGAGCCAACTGTGGAACTTCTCTGCACTATAGCTTACTCTTTACAAAACAGGGACATTTTCTATCTTCTTTCCTATTGTGAAAAAAGCAAATGAAATTAGTATGTAAGGCACAACACCATCCAGGCAACCATTAGTCAGCAGAAGTCAGTTTTTGGTCGCTCTTCTGTCTTACCTCTCTTCTATTTAAGGCTGTTGAGAGGATGTAATAAGATGAGCATTTCATCCTGTTACAGTGTTGCCATGTATTTTATTTCATACCATGGAGTGGTGAAATCAAGAACTGCTATGCCCTCCTCTCTGGTTTTCATTCTGAACAAGCAGAGTTTCTCTTCTTGTTGTTCACGCCATTCTTTAACGCTCCATAATCCTCTTTAGCTGCAGCAAAGCTTCCAGGTCCAATCAGTCGGGTCCCTTTGCTGTCACTAGCTTCCATTTCCAGCCTGAAGTGTCCAGGCTATCATTTCATTCACTCTTTGCCCGTACTTTCTTTTAACCTTCCTTGCTTTCTTTTCTCAGCAAAACTCCAGCCTCCAATCAATTGAAACACTGGATTTCTTCTCCCACACGCTGATCCTGCTGCCTGGGATGAAGGTGGCATTTGGAGTTGCTATACTTTCTGGTCTCACCTCAGTGGGACCTTCGATTTTGCACTGCAGTTATTTTCAGTTCCGTCCCATTGCCTTTGCAGCTCTTCTAGATTTTCATCTTTTTCCTCAAATTCCTGACCTTAACACATCATCCTTCATTGTAGCAAAAGGCTTTGTTTTGTACTGGTTACAGTTGGATCTGGAATGTCCCCCAGAGGCTAAAGCTCTGAAGACTTGGCCACCAGCCTGTGACATTCCTGGGAGGTGGTGGAATTTGTGGAAGGTGGGGCCTAGGGGAGGACAGTTGTCAGGGTGCATGGTCTGGAAGAGAAAGCTTGAGGGTGTAACCTTTTCACATGGCAATAATCCCTCCTCTGTACATGCCGTATTTGCTGTCTCTTTATCTTTTTACAAGTTCTATTCATTGATATATTATAAAATGTTAGCGCTAATCATGTTTAAACAATAAGTATATTGCAATTAGTTTTCCCTTCCTGGACACTATAGTGTAAATTTTAAAATTAAGGTTAAATAATGCTGTGTTTTCCTGGACATTTGGTGAAAACAGGAAGGCCTAACTACAAATTCCGCTCAGTGCTCCGCCCTACGGATAGGTATTCAGCCAGAGGATCCTCTTTATCAAGAGAACCAGGCGCAGTTTGGGTCGATCTCTGAATAATAAAGTTCAGTTCCCTGCAAGTCCTTGGATTTATGCAAACAAGTGCATTCTGCTGCCAGAACCAGGAGTCTTCTCACTATTATGAGAGTCTGTCACCCATAGCCTGGTGTTAAGGCTTATGTCTAGATGTGTCCCAGAATCCTCATGTGGTCATAGGTGGGGCTTTTCAGAGGTGGCTGGATCTAGGGTGTGTAATGCTGAGATTAAGTGTGATGCTAGGATCAAGGATGTATGATTACTAAATTAATATCCTGATTGGTTTGGTATAGTTCTAGGTAGGATTAAGGATGTCCCACCCTGAGTGTGAATGCTACCCACCCAAAAGACAGGTAGCCTGGGTGGAATATAAGGAACAGAAAGAGGGTTGTTGCTTGTTGCTTGCTGCTGCCTTCTGCCTGCCTTACTTTGTCATGAACTGTTTTTCCTCTGTGATGCCCCTCTGCTATGCCACCTTCCCTGGGATCCAGCCAACTATGAACTGAAACTTCTACAAACTGTGAGCCAAGAAACCTTTCCTCCTGTAGCTTTGGGTGTTGAGTATTTTGTCTCAGTAATGAGAAAAGTAACTAAGACATCTGGGTTGTCTGTCCTGTTGCTCAATGCTACTTCTCCCTGTGGCCCTGGGTGGTGTGCATTGTCCTTCTTCACTGGGATGAGAGTATTTGTTATAACTGCAGCGCTCTCATTCTTAACTGACAATGTTGGGTACTGTGAGCCCAGCCATTCTTGGATAAGAGGAATTTTAGTCTGCTTTCTGATGCTATAACAGAATACAGGGCACTTTATAAAGAAAAGAAATTTATTTCTCACAGCCTAGAGGTTGGGAATTCCAACACTAGCTGCCAACACCCAGTGAAGGACTTGTTGCTGCATCAGAATATGGCAGGCAGCATCTCAAGGTGACACACGGGGAGTCTGGAAACTCAGGTCTTGCTTTTTCTCCTTAGAAAGTCATTAATGCCATCACCATGATCTCTACTGCATGACTTCATCTAACCCTAATTACTTCCCAAATATTCTCAACATCTCAATCTGGAGATTGAGTTACCATTACACCAACTTTTGGTGAACATGCTCAAACCATAGCAGGGGTGTTGATCAAAATGTACATCTCTAGTTTCTAGCACTGAAAATGATCTGTTTGGTTTTCCCTAAGCTTTTCCCAGTTGTGAAAATCTTGCCTTATTCTCTTCAATTCTTAATGTAAATGTTTCTTTCTTGGAAACACGTCTCTTTGGAGTCTCTGGCCAGCTCCAGTCTGGCTTGATCACAATGCCTGCCCTGTAGCTGTCACCTTTATAAATTGTGCAAGTCTGAAAATGTAACTCTTACATTTATTTGATTGGCCAGGTTTAGAATCATTGGCTGGGAATTATTTTTCTCCAGGATTTTGAAATCATTTTCCAGGTCTTTTAGTTTCCACACTTTTTGAAAAGTTTAAAACCACTCAAAATCTTAATACTTCACCTGTGACTTGTTTTTCTGTGTTCTATGGAAAATATCACCTTATTCCCTTTAAAATTGACCAGCAAGAGATGCATTTGTGGGTTTCTTTCCACTCATTGACCTTAGCATTTTGCTGAGTCTTTCTAACCCGGAAATCCATAATTTATTTATTTATTTTTTATTTTAAAGAAAATAGTACAAAAATAAAAACAACAAAAGTGGAATACAAACAACACAAAGCAAGAACATTAGAAATGATACAGGGTTTCAAACCAAATGATAGGGATTGACAGTAGTTGTTATATTACATATTGTTATCTTCAACGCAGTTGCTCAGATTACCAGATGTAAGAATAGAAGATTGATCAAATCATTAAAGAGAATAAGAAAACAATAACTTAAAAGAACATTAGAGACAATACACTGTGGCACTAGGCAGGATTGTGGGAATTCACCATCGGTTGTTATACTGCAAATTGTTGTTGTCATATAAATTGCTCAGATTACCAGATACAAGCATGCAAAATTGGTCAAAATAGTAGGAAAAAAACCTTTTAAACATTAACTGTTCCCAACAAACCATCAGACACCAACAGTACAGTTATACCATCCATATATATATATATAAAATTTGCCTTAGTACTTTTTCTTCTTTCCCTCATCCCAGTTGTTCCTTCCTTTGAGCTGTTTCTTTCCCTTTCTTATTATCTATTGTACATTTTGGGTTGTATTTACTCTTTCAAGTTCTTATACCAGGGAGATAATGTGATGCTTACACATGTGAGTCCGATTCATTTCACTTATGAGTATGGTCCCCATTTGCATCCATCTACCTATAAAAGCCTCAAGAGTATTTTTTTTATAGCTGAGTAATACTCCACTATATAGAAATACCACATCTTTTTTATACATTCCTCGATGGGCATTTGGGTTCTTTCCAAGATTTAGGTATGACAAACTGTGCTGCTATAAACATGGGTGTACATATATTGCTGTGGTATGATGTTTTCAATTCTTTTGGAAAAAACCCAGAAGGGGAATAACTGGGTTAAGTGGGACTTCCAATCCTAGTTTTGTGAGGAATCTCTACACCGATTTCCACAGTGGTTTCACCAATTGACATTCCCACAAGGCAGTGGAGAAATGTTCCTTTTTCCCCACAGCCTCTCCAGCATTTGTCATTGGTTGATTTCTTAATGATAGCTATTCTTTGTGGGCTGAGATGAAATCTCATTGTGTTTTAGTTTGCATTTTTTGAATAACTAATGATGTTGAACATTTTTTCATATATTTGTTTGCCATTGCTATTTCTTCATACGAGAAGTGTGTGTTCATCTCAGATGCCCATTTTTGGATTAGGTCTTTGAATTTTGGGTGCCTGATTACTTTTAATTCTTTATATGTTCTAGATAGAAGTCCTTTGTCTGAGGGGCGGTTGGATAAAATCTTTTCCCAATTCTTGGGTTTTCTCTTCACTCTGTTGGTAATTTCTTTTGCTGTGCAGAAACTTTTCAATAAGATGAGATCTCAGTTGTTGATTCTTTGAAGTACCATACCCTTTAACTTAGGGAGATTTTTGTGATATTTGATAATTTTCACCATTTTGCTTCCCTCCCATCTTCTCCCTCTGGAACTCTTACTCTATAGCTGTTGGCTTGCCTTGATAGGTCTTTAATTTTATATTTCATTATTGCCTTTTCTCCCACTTTTCTTGGTTTTTAAATTTTCAGTTTTCTAGATTCTTCACTCTATCCACCAATCTTTATACTGAGTTTTATATTTCTACTGTTACATTTAAATTTCAACATTGCTTTTTGGAGTTGGTTTTGGGAGGACCCTTTGCCTGTGGGCGGGATGTTATTGGTGGATGGTTTCACTGTAGGATGAGTTCATTGGTTATTTTCTTGCAGAATCTTCAGTGTCAGTGTGCTGGACTCATTCTTGTGGGCAGGCCAGATTCTGCAGGAAAGGAACTCCCAGATCTTACCTGGAGCAACACATCCTACTGCTCAAATTCTGCAAGCTAGTTCCTCACCTAATCTTCAGTTTCCAAAGTTGGACTGCTGATGTCTATGTTCCTTCTGGAGTTTTATACTATTATGTATTAATAATATTACTGTTGTTTACATGTGAGTGAGTTGGGGGCAGTTGAGGGTAATAAATCTATTTAGCATTTGTCTCTTTATTTCCACTTATACCTATTTTTAAAATCACATCTCTTATGTTAACCAAACTCTTTTTTATTTCAAGGCTATTACTTCATTGTACTTGAATTCAACACACATTTCTGTATTTAGAAGTATTGTTTCAACTAATTATTCCTGTTATGTCTTGCTTTTTAAAATAGCTTTTTAATTAACAAATAATAATTGTATATATTAATGGAGTTAAAAATGTAACATGAGGTACAATTTCCAGAAAATTGGTGACTTTTTAATCTCCTAAGTAAATCAGTGCATAGTGTCACCAGTCGACCTGTTATGGTTTGTGTCTGCATGTCCTCCCAAATCCTCATGCAGTCATGGGGCAGGTTTCTAGATTTTTGATCGATCCATGGTCCAACACTGGGATTATGGGTGTGAGCGCTGCACCTGCCCTGGGGCGGGTAGTGAGCATACAATAAGGGAGGGAAAGAGGCTGCTTGCCACTGCCACTTCCCCCTCTTTGCTCTTGTTGCTTTTGCTGTTTTCTGCCACCATAAATTGTTGCCCTCTTCCATGAGCCCCTCTGCCCTGGAGCCAGCTGAGTATGGACTGAAACCTCCACAGACTGTGAGCTAAATAGACCTTTTCTTCCTTAATTTTGGGTGTTGAGTATTTTGTCTCAGCAATGAGAGAAAAGTAACCAAGACACAAGCAGCTGACAAAGTCAGAACATACATGGTACTCTTAGCTTTTTCCTTTCTTTCACTTTAAACATTTAGCCAGTAAAGGAGGCTTTTGAGTGCTACCTTTTGAAAAGCTTTCTGTTAGCATCCTACCTCTCTTCTCTTAGATCATTACTTTAGATTAGGATTTCACAGTTTTCTCCTGAAACACTGCATTAACCATCTCATTAAAATCCTTGCTTCTAGCCTTGCCTCTCTTTTAAGCTATTGTTCGAAATGCTGCCGGGACAATTGATGTAAGATGCTTGCCCAGTCAGGACATCACCTTCTTTAAAAATCCTTTAGCATCTCTCCACCTAGGGCTGGATTAATTTCAGGTTCTTCAACCTACAGTTCAAGATTTTCATGCGCCTTCTGGAGGCACTGCGCCTCCCCCCCAGCTTTGTTTGCCCCGTTGCTCCACTTCCTTTTCTCTGGGGGCAATGGGCCAGGCTGCTTCTCTCCTTTAAAGCTTTCTTTGTTCTCTCCTCTGTTTCTTATTTTTTAAACTAAACTTTATACATACTTCCAAAGTTGTCTGAGGGTAGTTTTTCTTCTAGGCTGATTAGAAACTTCCCATGGTACCTCCCTGTTACCTTCCAAAGACATTTCTCTTTCCAATGTGAAAGACGCTTGCCTTTGCTACAGCTTCTGCTACAAGCGTCTTCAGAGTCAAGACCATATGTTATTTGACTTTGCATCCTAATGTCTAATGCAGTGCTTGATACATGATAGATTTTCAGTGTTTACTGAGAGGATACTTTCCTCTTCTGAGTGCCCTTTTTACTTCACAATTCTTTTATAAATGTGTGAAGGGAGGTTGCTGTGTGGCATAAAGAAAGAGGGGAAGAAATATAGAAGTTCATATAAATCATCACATAGGACATTCCCGGTTATCTTTATGGGTTTTTCATATCTGTTTTTAGGATAAGGACAGACCTGAGCTAAAGAAGGCAGGTAGAGAGAGGTGGGAAGTCACCTGATTTGCAAATCTCAAGTAACATATTGTGCATTTTCCAAGAGGAATTGTTGCAGGGCAGTACCATTAAAGCACTTCAACAGATAACATTTTGTGTTTGTTCATTCTTTTGCAAAACTACATAGAGCAACAGTCAGACAAAATCTATCATAAAATTGTATCTTTTAAAAATATTGCAAACTAAACAATCACATAAAAATTTGTACTGCGGTTGAGCTTTCATTATTTGTCCATGGAGAAGTCTTCTTTCTGTGTTTATATAAAAGACTTCTCCAGGGAAGGGTAATTCATTCTCTACCTTGCATGGTGGTTCTCTCTTTATTCACTTTAACACCAAAGCACTTCACACTGAGACCTGCTGGCTTTTCAACTGCATTACTTTATGGTGAAGGTTACTTAGCCTTAGAAACAGGTCATCAGATATATTGCTGCAACTTCTTAGCAATTTGCTGGGTTCTTCTAATCATGAAATCCTACATTTTTTTCAGGTAGTGTCATATAATGTCAGAAACAAGAGGGCCCAAGATGTCATGTCATCTAGAAGTTCTCCGTCGGAAACTGATGGGAGCAAAGATGGGAATGGCTTGTGTTACTTATTTTTCCTTTTTATATTTCACATACTAGGGGTTGGACCCAGGGCCTTCTTACTGGGCTGCATTCCTGAGCCTTTTTTTTTTTTTAAGTTTAAGACAGGGTCTTGCTAGGTTTCTAAGTTGCCCTGGCTGTTCTCAAATCTGTAATCTTCCTGACTCAGCCTTTGAGTGTGCTGGGATTATAGGTGTGAGTCACCATGGGTGACACTGGAGGTAAATGTTACGGCAGGCACGCCCACAAACAGAGAGCTTCCAGTTAACACAATGTCATGTACATCTGATTTTCTGAGTCAAAGTTGATTTAAGGCAGTCTTTATTTTATGAGGGAACTGAAGCTAAGAAAGTCCAAGTTTCAGTGACTTGAGACAGAGCTACTTAATGGCAAAGTCAGCACTAGGACTACTATCTCTCCAGCTATGGTTAAAGCACTTTGTCTACTACATAGATTACTTTCTTGGCCTACAATCGCCTCTCCAGCTCCAAAGAATCAGGGAAAATCCTTATCCTGACTGTCAGGACCAGCAGCTTTAAGGATCACCACCACGTCACTCTGCCAGGTGAACAGTTCTTATCCCCTTCTCTTACTCTCTTTCCAAGTAGCTTCCAGGACTTGGAGCAGCTGTTGAAAGCTCCATAGGATCACTTCCCCAGACTCAGCTCTTACTCCATAGGTGTGAGAGAGAGGGTTAGAGAAGGAATTGGGGTAGCAATCATTTGCCTTTGTACTCTCTGGTATGTGGAAGCCTTAATAGAAGGGACAGACCCATCTTCAAAGGAAGATGGTGCTGCAGTTTGAGTGGTGTTTCCTGACAATTACACAGTTCTGGTCCTGCAAATCACTGCCACCAGGAATAGAATATAAACTGTAATTGAGACCCAACCGAGTCAAGAGAGATTGCTGCATTGTTCTGAAAAGCACACTCTGTGATACAGAAGAGGTTACTTAGTATCATGGGCATACCTTTGCCACAAGATAGTCTTCTTCCCAGAGGGAGAATCTTGAGCTTTTATTATGAATATCTCTATTTACCAGGGAGCAGGCCTAGAATTTTCCCAGGAACCAGCTGGCCCATTCAGTCTTTTTCAAATACTATTACAACCAAGTAAAAGTCCCATCTCGCAAAGGTTCTGACTGAAAGAGGAAAGTAAAACCCAGCTGAATACCTCCCCCAAATGTTTAGGAACCCAACACAGGGAATATGAAATATAATTAGGGATTATAAACCCTGTTCAGTGGTCATCTCAGCAAAGAAGGAAGACAGACCTAAGTGTGGAGACAGACGCTGGGAAAGGAGAAAAGGGAAGAGAAGCGACCCATCAGAGGTAAGCAGTCAGATTGCACTCAGCCTGCTATGCAGGCACTTTAGAACCGGCGCAGTCAAATGCCACACATAAAAGACAACTGTAGGACAAATCAGGGTGCGGGGGTCAGGCTGGGCAGGACTGCAAGAGCGCAGCTGGACTTTCTGCACTGGTTTGCTAAAGCAGAGTTAGAGCCTCCTTGTTGGACGCTGCCTCCCGCCCACACACATATGCACTAATCCATATACATAGAGGGCAAGAGGTCTTCTCTTCAGGCTAAAAATTAATAAAGTAATGAGTGATTGCCTAGGACGGTAAGTTCTAGAGTTTGCGCTAGCGAGCTAGGAAAACAACAGATGGCGGAGAGTTTGCTTATCCTGTTTGCAAACCACGTGAAGGGAGGCAGCAAAGCTGTCATTTGATTTTTAGGCGTTTTGTTTTGAACAGCTTGGATTCAATTCAAATGGTGTTTCAAATTGTTTGATGCATTTGGATGCATATTACTGGATTTTCCCTCATTTTTTAAACATTAGGACAGCCATTCTTTAAAATGAGCGTGTCCGAAATTACGGAGAGGAACATGCTTCGAGGCTGCGCTGGCGGCCTTACCCCTGCTCTGCTCCTCCGCCCCGCGCTGCAGACGCTGTATCTCGCCTTTCACTGTCACTGCTTCAGAGCGGCGTTTCCTTAAAACGCTGCCTGAGTGAAAGAAGGACCTGAGGGTCAGCTCTTTCTCTCCAATTCTGTTTCACAGCCCTATCATCTGAGTTTTCTAAGTGCAGTCTTTCTATATTCAGAAGCCCTCTCTCACGGCCTGTTCTTTGTGAAATAAAATCCAAAGCTGACCCGCTCAACCATCTCTGTCCCCACTGCTTGTCACCTCCGTATCCCGCTGTCTTCAGTCGTGCGCTGACACACTCTCTAGGCCACGCCTTTGCTCCTGATTGAGATCTGAGACTCCCCTTCTCGGTGGAGGTCCCAGCACACCTTAAGACTTTCCTTAGCTCAGTTCTTTCCAGAGGGAAGTTCTTCCTCCTCCAACGCGGGAGGAGCCTCTTCTCCCTGTTCTCCCCCAGCAGGTAATAGGGGAGCGGCAGGATTAAGAGCAGGAGTGGGACGAGTCCAGTAAGGTAATGATTTCTCCTATGCCATGGCTTTGGTTTTATAATTCATTTCATATATGAATCTAAACGGTGTGAGGGTTACATGTGCTCACTGACACTAAGGACCCACCAGCAAACAACTGTTCCGGATATGTACATAAAACTCAGCTATAACTAGAGGATACAATATTATCAGAAGCAGAGAATATAAAAGTTAAATCTGTTAAACATACTCAGAAAAATCCTCCAAGGATTTGTATGCTATCAATAACTTTTAATATTTGGAGAAAAGGAGGAAGAACATAAAACCTGATTAAATTGAATAAAAAGACATATTTTAACTCACAGATTTTCAGGGTGCTGTGTCACCTGCTTTGTTGAAAAGGAAAGAGAAATTTCTACCCACCGTTTTCAATATTTATTTATGCAAATGAGACATGAGTCACAAGGAAATGGAGAACTGATTCATGACAACACCAGAAGAATGGCTAAAGCTAAGTTGTGCTTGGGGGTGGCTCAGCGCGCAAGGAGGGCATTGGCAGCCACTGGGTAACAAGGTAGCGTTCCAGGTCTATTGGCTTGTCCAGAACACTCCCGAAGAGCTTGAGAACTGACAGCTGCTATGAAGTTCATTTTTTCACGTTGCTTCGACCTTTGGTTTGAGAGGGAGAGCAAGAGAGGAGGAAGAGAAAAGAAAATATAAATAATAGATCAAGCTTGTGTACCGATAACTGGAGATGAAACCTTGGTTTGCCTTGTAAGATTTACACACCAATTTAGTAGTGCTGTTAAATTTAACGCAGCACGTTTGTATTTTTGTGAACAATTTTCTGCAGGAAATTATCGGTACTTTTATGTCATGAAGCTACTCTGAGAATTTCTGCAAGGAAATATCTTTCTGAGAAATCTGCTGAAAACTGATTCCCAGAGCCTCGTGCTGTCTGTGCCAAGCTTCTGCCTCTGTCCGCATCCATGACCCCCAGGCCTCTCAGGCTGCCGATCTGCTCTTTCCACTTCCAGGTCTCCCTTCTCCCTTCTTCCACCCTGTACAGTAAATCCTGTGTTGCCATGGTGATCACTGCTTCCCAAATATTGCTCTTGTCTTTTGTACAACCATAGCCGTCCCGTTTTGCAGTTTAGACGTTTGCACTGGAGTATAGTTTATACCTTAAAGCAGGCTATCTCAAATTTTTCACTAAATTGATTTCTTTATAAGGCTCACTTCCCCCCCGAATTATAAGCTTCTGTAGGATAGGTTCATGGTCTTACTTCTTTAGTATAATAGTCCAGAGATGTTTAACGCACACAATAAGATATTATAGTGTTCTTCCTATATGAGCAATCTGATCTTACAAATTGTAAATATTCATAATTTTGCTGCAAGTAGGACTTCTATAAGTATAAAAGTCACATAAGCTCATGAAAACTGAAAGTTCCTTAATTATTCCTTTCAATCACATGTGGCTTTAGTTTTACTAAAATTAAGGGTTTCATGTATATCCTTTGAGGAATTTTTCTTTCAAATACAAACCTATTATCTCTTTAAGTGATGCCTATTTCAAAAATTATGTGCGTATAAGTACATACATCTTTAAAAATTATGTGTATACAAAATTATACACATTTAAAATTTGTTTTGGGCATTACCAAACTGTCCTCGAGAAACTTCTACAAGTTAAGGATTTGAATTTTCAAAGGCCACAAGTTTAGGGGACTGGGTTGAGTTACTTAACCAGTCAGAAGAATCAGTGTAACTATTACAGCTCATAAAAGTTGTGGATTCTCTGCACCTTTACAAGAATATAACATATGACATTTATTTGCTTAACTTTGAGTAAATTTGTCAGAAAGGAAGTCAGCTGCTGCTGTTGATAACACCAATGGAGAAAAAACAAAGATGTCTAAAATAACTCTGGTTTTAACAAGAATGTAAAAGTTTTTTGCTTGTAATGAAAGAGGAAAATACTAGAATGTGATAATGTGTTTACACATCTCAAAGATCTCGCGATGAGAATGTGAGCAGTCTTCTATCATTAAGTGAATAAAGTTGAATTTAGTAGCAAATGAGGACCACGAGCACGGTGTGAAGCCAAGGCTCAGTGGTAAACTATTGACCTTTCAAGTAAAACTGAAATAAATAAATGTTTATATTTCTATAAAATATCTTTCCCCTGTTATTCATTTGTGAAGTATAGTTATAGAAATTCACAAGCACCCAGTGAATCTTTAGTATCTGTTATAAACCCATCTATTTTTAAGAAGTTATTACTTATTTGGTGTTTACTATTAAAAAAGAAACAACATTAAAATAGTTAACAAATAAATATAAAGTCCTCTAATATCCTACCTATCAGGAAAAATGAATATTAAAGTTTTTAGTTACTGGATTTTGTTATATGCTTTTAGAGTTATGAGACTATTTACCTAGGTTTTAATTAATAACTACAGTTTTAATCCTACAGGTTTTAACCAATGAATCTGGAACTTGCTTACCTACTTTCTACTAAGGAAAGGGCAGCTATTCAGTTTAATTTCCTAAGAATAATGAAGTGTTTCTTCCTACTGTGTTTTACAAGGCCATCATTACCATGTACTAAAGTCCGTATATGATTAGATAAAAGTTTGGACTTTATTTTTCTATCCTGAACTAATATCAAATTTTATAATTACTAAAATTTGATAGTAGCATTTAATATCTGGATGTACCTGCTAACTGCAAAAGTACTCAACCTAAGAGTAAAGGGGAACTATAAATGATTAAGATGTGAGAGATCCATATATTCAAGTCCCCAAGACAAATGCAGTTCTAATGTATTATAAATGTTCACTAATACAAAAAGAAACTTAAAAAAGTGAATTAAGGGAAAAGTAACAGCTGTCCGTGTAATTCCCTTCCCGGGGCTTAGCCTGGGTTGGATTTCTGTACATAGTATGTGCACCTTTCCACATAGCCTAGACGAGCACCCACGTGTGCACTGTAAATAGGACCGTGTTGTGGTCTGCTCTGTAACTTTTCCCATGCAGCATCTCGTTCACTTTTCCCCTTTCAGAATAGAGCAGATTTAATAGAGAGAGACAAATATACATGTGCAAGTTCACAGCTTTCAAAGAAAATTAATTATGACTATGTTCCTGGCCTCAGACTATATCTTAAAATTTTTTTTAACAAGTAGAGCTCTTATGAGTGCATTCTCTGATCATAATCTAATACACAAAACTTAACAATAGAATGGTGATGAATATTTTATTAAGAAATGGATTTCTAGGTAAACATTAAAGACAATGTCATAGAAGAAATTACCCATATCCAGAGTAAAGATAAAAGAATAGTTCACAGCAAAACCTATGTGCTAGAGTAAAACGCATAGTCTAATGGGATTATTAGACACAAATGCCCTTTCCAGGACACAAATGGCACAAGAGAGAAATATTACCCGTCTCCCTTTGTCTTTTTCATTGCCCCTTTCCTTATCTTCTTACTAAGTGAACCTGGCACCTGCTGTATCTGTAAATGATGAACCCAGTGGTTGTTTTTGTCAGCAGAAGCCCTGGTCATTGACAGCAAGTGCAAAGCTGGGATTAATACCGGGAAGCCTGCATGACAGTCCCACTGGGGTGTACACAGTTTAATTTGCTCCAATGCCCTGGAAATTCATGTTTTGGTAATATTTTTTAAAAAGTTTATTTTACTTTATTTTTTATTTTAAAAATAAAAAAACTAACAAAACAACAATGAAGACAAAATCAAAACAACACAGAAACAATAAAAATAATACATGTCCTGAAAACAACACTCAGTGTAAGAACCATTGTTGAACTCCTACCATCTTGTGTGGTGAAGCTCTGCATCATTTCCAATTTTTTTTTTTTTACTACTTGTTACTATCTTTCATTGATCAGTCTTACATTCTTTTTTTTTTTTTTTGCGGTACTGGGGATTGAACTCAGGACCCTGCGCTTGCTAGGCAAGCACTTATTCCACTGAGCTATATCCCCAGCCCCTAGTCTTACATTCTTATGTCTGGTGGACGGAGCAACTTCTTTGAAGATAACAGTATGTAATGTAGCAACTGCTGTTAATTTCTACCATTTTGCCTTTGGTAATCTTTTTATACTATGCCATCCCATCCTTAGAATCAAGATAAGGTTTAATGATATACATTTTCAATAACAGTGAATGATTTAAGGAAAATTAAGTAAAAATTACAGACTCAAGGAAAATTAAAAAAATATATAGACCCAATTTGGGAGGAAAGTGGTGGGAAGAACTTAGTTTTTTATGTTTTGAAGTCAAATTAATGGAATTCTGAGTCATATTCGTCTGTTTTAAAGTTTTTTTATATTCTTCACTCAACAATTAATCATATATACAGTATTTCCCAAGTCATTTCAGAGATTCTGTATATACTTTTAATTGAATTGTTCCTGTATGGCTATACCATCACTTATTTCACCCAATTTCTTATTCCAAGCATTTATGACTTTACTATATATATTTTTATTTTAAAGAGAAAAATTAACAACAACAAAAAAAACCAATGAAGACAATAATAAAATAACACAAAACAATAAAAATACTATAGGAAAAGAACAAAAACAAAATGAAAAGACAAACAAAACAACATAAAAACAATAAAAATGACACAGTTTCAAAGCAAGGTGATAGGAGATTAACAACTGTTGCTACACATGTTATCTTCGGTGATTACTCAGATAACCGGATGTAGGCGTGTAATATTGATCAAACAATTACAAATTAACTGTTCCTTTTAATAAACAAATAGAAATTAGTAGTACAGTTATGTTAGCTGTCTTGTGTGTGTATATATATATATATTTTTTTTTCCCCCCTTTCCTTCCTTCTTTGTATTCTCTGTTCCCTCATCCAAGTTGTTCTTTCCTTTTGAGCAGTTTCTTTTCCTTTAACAATATCTATTGTACTTTTTGGATTTTATTTATTCTTTCAGGTTCTTATATTAGGGAGGCAATATGATGTTCACACGTGTGACTCTGATTTATTTCACTTCTGAGTATGGTCTCTACTTGCATCCGTTTACCTATAAAAGCTTCCAGTTTATTTTCCTTTATAGCTGAGTAATACTCCATTGTATAAAAATACCATATTTTCATATTTTAAAAATATAAACATATTTATATATTATTTAATTTATTACAAACAACCTTAGAAGTATTTCCTTTATATATTTTTGTGTGCTGTGCTTCATTGGAAATATAATCCTGGAAATGGTTTTGTGGTAATATTTCAAAAGGTTACGCTGGATTTTGTAGTGGATCAGCTAGGAGCCCCACTAGTTTACCAGTGCTGTAGAAATAATTAAGGGTCAGAAGGCTGTGAAGAGGAGCTTAGGATAAAACAAGAACTAAGAGCAAAGACGAGGAGGAGGCTGGAACATTTGCTTTCTTACAGTCTGGATGGAAAAGAACAGATAGTGATGGCAACGAAGGTGTGAGGTAAAAGAGAACAAAGGAAAAAGAAAGAGAAGAAGACCCTCCCGTTTTGGAGGTCCTGAAAGACGGAGAACAATAGTTACAGTATTTGTTGAAAGAGGGCTTCTCCTAACAGTTGCATGATAATTGTTAGGGGTCTTTTAATTTAATTTATTTTCCATAACAATGAGGATTTTGGTATCTAAAAAAGCATCAATAGAAATTTAAATAATAATGAGAGACATATTAAAGGAAAAATGCTTACATCCATGTGGAAAATGATTTTTCCCAATGTGTTTAAATAACAGTATTTAGCATAAGGAAATGGTAGGTTTAACAGAGTAAAATAATATCTTTTATGTAAATGAATGATTACTTCAGAAGTTTTGATTTATTTTCTGATGAGCCAGCGACCGTACAACATTGTAATTATAACAGAAACTATGTGAAGTAAGATGTAGTCATTTAACGTATTTAGTGTGACTGATCTGTCTTTTTATACCCTGTGTTGGGGGTAAGGCAGTTATAAAGTGTGATATCGCACAAGAACCTTAATGCAGACATCTATGACAGGAGAACGGCACTTCCTGCAGATGAAAAGGTTGCGAGTGACCCCAGGGCTTCCCTTGCAAATTGTTCCATTGAGAAACATGCCTGCCTTGGCATCAAGGCCTGGCCAGAAGCCAGAGAGAGGGCTACAGAGAGGACTAAGACATCTGTGTTAGATGCAGGAGAGAGGTTTAGGGCAACGCATTTGCCTGGTTGTACCACTCACCTGACTGACACCGAGTTTGTGAATACCTCACAATGGCTAAAATGCCAAGAGATATCCTACTAAGGTGGCAGTGATCCCTCCCTATATTTTTCAAGCTCTATGTAACTTTTCATTGTTTTTGTAAGAACCAACTTTGGAATGTTTTTCTGTAATATTTCTGTAGTCCCTAATAAAATGATTGACACAATTTTATGCATATTAATACACATCAGTATTCATGAGATGAAATACTCATAGCAATATCAGATAATATTGTTATTGACTGTTAGAAGTTATTTGAATAATATAGACATTAAAAATCTAATTCCACAAGTATAGAGTGTATCAATACAATCTAAATAATACCTATAGTATAATTAACTTCATTGAAAGAGTGGTTTTAATGTTAAGAATTAAAGCTTAGAGGCTGCCGGGGCGAGACGTGGGAAAGCCCCAGACGCTGGGAGCCAGGGACGATCCCCGCGGGGAAGAAGCTTGGCTCGGTCCAAGCGCAGTGGGAGCGCGGCCGCCTCGATCCCTCCCGCCTCCCGAGCCGGTGCAGCCCCCCCGGCGACTCCCGAAAGAGATCGGCTTGCTAGCGGCGGAGACGCCCGGCAATCCCACGTTTCGCGCGTGTCGGGCGAGCCGCGCGGAGGGCCCCAAACGCCGCCGGGAGCGGAGAGAAAGATTTGCTGGGTCCTAGCGCCCCGAGAATACAGACAGCTCGATCCCTCCCGCCCCCCGACCCGGCGCAGCTCTCCGGCGACTCCCGACAGAGATCGGCTCTCTGGCGGC